>JALQSN010000364.1:0-49769 GCA_023690525.1 Holotrichia oblita | reverse complement strand
TATCAAGACTTGTATTGTTGTTTGAATTACCGGTAGAAGAAACAGGGTTTTCTTCTAGTCCGTAATGCTCAAACCCGCCAACACCGTCAGCAGAAATAATATCCATTTTGATACCGTTAGCATTGCCCTCAGCAGGTGACCATGACGCAAGCTTATCAACAAAATTAAAAGCGTCGGATTCTTTTGCCGCAAAAGCGCTTTCTAGGCTCAAGTCAATAATCATGTTGTAATCAGGGTCAAAACCGATGCGGGAATAAATATTATAGTCCGAAGCAGAAATTTCGTAAGCGGTCACATTATCAAAAAAAGCATAACCTGTAGCATTATTCGATACCAATGTGTCACTATCATTATAATAATCACCGATACCGAGCGAAATTGTCATATCATACGATTTAAGCGGTGAAGTCTGAATATAAAAATTATAAGGTCTCCAGCCGTAAGCTGTTCCTTGCGAAATAACATCGTTATCCAAATCTGGTAAACCATCGGAATTCTTTTTGATATTGGCTACAGTATTAATTTTTGAAAAAGCATAGTTGCCGTCCAAATTATTAAGGCGGATGCTAGCACCTGTATTGTCCGCGAAATTACCTGTCTTTACCCAAGCGCTAATCATATAAAACTTGTTTTTTGTCAAATTAACGCTTGCAGAAGTGTAGTTTACGGTAGTAGTAGTCGAAGTCGTTGTGTTCAGCATCAAGAATTTATCGTCGCCGGGTATTTTATTGCCTGTCCCAAAAGGAGTTTTAGGTAACTTGCCGTCTTTATATTCAGTATAAAGGTCAAGCTTAGATGTCTCAATATTTTTGGTAGTATTAAAAGTGCTAAGGTCAAGTACACCCGCAACAGTCGAGCCTTTGTCTACTCCGACAGCTGCTCTTTCTGTCCAGCTAGAAGGTGAATGGGGAAATTTGCCCGAAAAGTCAGAAAAGCTGCCGTTAGTAAGATTAAGGTTTGCAGGAGTAAAATCCTCAGAAAGCAACGAGTCTTGGGCATGAGCTTTTATTTTGCCATAGCCAAACGAGAGCGGTCCAAAAAACGAAAATATCAACATTAATGCAAAAGCAATAATTGCAACAATTGTAGTAATTCGGTTAGATACAGTTCTTCTTTTTAAGTTATTCATTTACTTACACCTTTTCTGGAAGTTATAAATTTTAAGAAATTTGTGTCGGTTTAAGCCTAATAATTTTGTTTGTATCAAATATTATGCAGTGCAAACCTATACATCTAAACATTATAAAGTATTTTAAGATATTTAGCAACAAAATCAAGGTAGTTTGCGAAAATTTTATGGCTAATGCTTGTGGTTTTGACAAAGTCAGTTTTTTCTTAATTTGTAAGCAGTTTACATAATTTTGCAATTTATAAGTATTTTGTCACGCATTTGCCAAAACTATTTACAATGAAAAAAATAAAGAAAAAAATAATTATGATAACAGGCGGAATTTTCATTGGCTTTATAAACGGCTTCTTTGGTTCAGGCGGCGGTATGCTCTGTGTGCCGCTGTTAGAAAAGTGCTTAGGCGAGGATACAAAACATTCGCATGCTACAGCAATTTTGATAATCCTCCCAATAAGCATTGCAAGCATGATAGTTTATTTGCTAAACGGCAACTGGGAAACTCTTAGTGTAGTCACTACAAGCATAGGCGTCGTAGCGGGCGGAATAGGCGGTGCGTTACTTCTAAAAATTATGCCGCCTAAAATTACAGGTTTGATTTTTGCGTTGCTTATGATAGGTATAGGTATCAAGCTTACCATAAAATAACGACAAAGCAAATAACAGCATTACCAATCCAACAAACGAAGGTAATATAAGGAGCACTGTAATAATGAAAATTTTTCTATTTATAATAATAGGTATAGCTGGCGGACTACTTGGCGGAATGGGTATGGGTGGCGGAACACTACTTATTCCGCTGCTTACATTGCTTACCAAAACTGAGCAGCACTTGGCGCAAACAATAAACCTTGTTGCATTTATTCCCATGTCACTGGTTGCATTATGTATCCACTTCAAAAACAAGTTGGTAAAGTTCAAATATTTTTTTTGGATAGCATTGCCCGCTGTTGCAACAAGTCTGTTTGCGGCATGGCTCACAAAAGCGGTAAACGGAAAGTCACTTTCCAGATACTTCGGTATTTTTTTAATTGTTCTTGGGATTTATCAACTAGCCTGTATTATAACAAAGTTTGTCAAAGACCACCGTGTAAAAAAAGTTGGTGCGATAGTAAAAGAAGAATGAATATTAATAGGAACAATAAGAATAAGAGGTATAATTAAAAACAAAACTAATTATCCTCTTATTTTATTAAAACAGTCATAAAAATCCAAAACAATTATATATATACAACGGCAATCTGTATTTGTGCGGCAATTACAAAAACTAAATAAATTCGAAAAAAAACACATAAAAAATATCAAAAATTTTACAAAAAACCTAGAAAATAGCCAAAAAAGATTTTACTTTAGTTTTTTAATATGCTAGAATAATAATGTAAGAATATATAGAGCGGAGGATAGATCTTGGCAAACACGGTAAAATCAAGTACATTCAAATCAGGTCTTCATATTCCTGATTTCAAAACTCTGTCTAGTAGTTGCGGTATTGAGTCAATGCCTGCACCTAAAACCGTCTACATATCTTTAGAGCAGCATATGGGCAAAGCGGCTACAGCAGTAGTTGCAAAAGGCGACACAGTAAAAGAAGGTCAGCTTATTGCAAAAGCCGACGGCATGATTTCTGCAGACATTTTTGCATCAATAGCCGGTACTGTTATCGATATCATCGAGAAAAAGACAGCAAACGGCAACTTTGCAAAACATATTGTTATCGAAAGTAATGGCAGCGAAGAAGTATTTGCATTTCCCGCTCTCGAAAAGCCCACCCCTGAACAAATCCGTACACGCATCAAAGAATGCGGCATTGTCGGAATGGGCGGTGCGGGCTTCCCGGCATTTGTCAAACTCGAGACTAAGGACAAAATCAATACATTTATTATTAACGGCGCAGAATGTGAACCTTATATCACATGTGATCACAGAATTATGCTAGATTATACAGAGCAATTTGTGAGAGGTGCCGATTTTTTATGTAAAGCCTCCGGTGCAGAAAACTGCATTATAGGTGTCGAAGAAAACAAGCCCGATGCAATCGAGCGAATCAATACTTTTTTAGCAAATCACAAAGAATTCAAAATGTCTGTTGTTCCGTTAAAGTGTAAATATCCGCAAGGAGCAGAAAAACAGCTTATATACGCAACAACAAAGCTAAAAGTCCCTGTGGGCAAGTTGCCCTCAAGTGTTGGGGTGTTGGTAAACAATGTCCACACAGCGCTTACAGCTTATTTAGCAGTATCAAAAGGGCAAACCTTATACAAAAGAGTTATGTCCGTAACTGGCGGTTCTATCAAAAAACCGTCTAATATTTGGGTAAGAACAGGTACAACCTATCAAGAAGTTATAGATTATTGCGGCGGCGTCTCCGAGAATGCACCCGTAAAAATGATTAATGGCGGACCTATGATGGGCTTTAGCGTTGACGATGACCAAATTACTACGACAAAAACAACTTCTTGCTTGTTGCTGTTGTCAAAAGACGAAGCATTTACAGGCGAGCCTCAACAATGTATAAATTGCGGCAAGTGTGCAAAGGTATGTCCTATGCGCCTAATGCCTATGTATATTGATGCATACTCACAAGCCAAAGATATTGCAAACGCTGTCAAGTACGGCTCGCGCAATTGTATCGAGTGCGGTTGCTGTGCCTATGTTTGCCCTGCAAAACGCCCGCTTGTACAAAGCATACGCGTAGCAAAAAACAGAGACAGAGCAAGGGGAGGTAAATAATGAACAAGCTTACAGTTTCGGCATCGCCCCATATTACGCAAAAAACTAACTCAACACGCAGAATAATGTTGGATGTAATAATTGCACTTATGCCTGCAGTTATTGCTGCTACCTTATTTTTCGGCTATCATGTAATTATTAATGTGATTTTCTGTATAGTTTTCTGTGTTGGCGCAGAATTATTGTTCGGACTAATTACAAGAAAGAAGTTCGATAAAGAAGGAGTCAGAAAATCCAGTATTTGGGACGGCTCTGCAATAGTAACCGCGATAATTCTTGCATTAAATATCCCTAGCAAAATGAATGTTTGGGGCTTCAATATCGAAAACAGTGCAGGCGATATCGCACTCTCTTTTGATACAATTATTGTTTGCTTAATAGGTAGTATCGTAGCAATTTGTCTGGTAAAAATGCTATTCGGCGGTATAGGTAAAAACTTTGCTAACCCCGCTGCAACAGCAAGAATATTTTTATTTGTTGCGTTTGGACTTTTTACAGTTCAATCTATTGGAGCATTAGGATTTGAAGCATCAACAGGTGCAACATGGTTAGGCAACACAAGTGCTCAGCTTGATTCTAACTCGATTCTAAAAATGTTTATAGGCAATACAGGTTCTGCCGCAGTAGGCGAGACATCGGTTATAGCAATACTTATTGGTTATATATATTTATCAATAAGAAAAGTTATTGATTTTAGAACACCGCTTATTATCATAGCAAGCACGGCAGTGTTTATGTTCCTATTCAAGGGTCTATCACAAGATTCCGAAGAAATTCCTTTTTATATGCTAGCCCAAATTTTATCGGGCGGTCTTGTATTCGGTGCAGTATTTATGGCAACCGACTACGCATCAAGTCCAAATACATTCAAAGGCCAGTTGATTTTTGCAATAGGCATAGGACTTATAACCTCGCTTATCCGTGCATTTGCTAGTTATCCGGAAGGAGTAAGTTTTGCTATCGTAATTATGAATATAGCTTCACCGCTAATTGATAAGCTTGTTGTGCCAAAACCGTTCGGATATACAAAGCCGATAAAAGACAAAACTGTCAAAGAACCGCAAAAAATGAAACTAAATAAAAATAATAATACCGAGAAGAATAGTTCGGAGGTGAGCGTATAATGACTAAAACTATGAAAAATTCGCTTATTTCCTCTGTAACACTAATAATTGTTGCAATAGTATCTGTAGGCGTGCTTATGCTAGCAAATGTTTTTATGCCAAAATACGAAGTAAAGCTTGATTTGGCAAAAGTTACAGAGCTAAATACAATATTACCTACAGGAGTAGACGACCAAACTGCATATGATGAAGCTTATTTTGAAGTAGCTGATATTAATATCGAAGACTATAACACCGAAAGCAAAAATAGTGCTAATAATAAAGTTTTAGCTGCATATGTGGCGGTGAAGGGCGATAATGCAGGTGCTGTTTTTGTAGTAACTACAGCTATAGGTTATAAACCTGGTATGGAAATTATGACAGTCCTATTAGACGGTGTAATTAAAGATGCCATATTAATAACAACAGCTGATACAGTTGGTTACTTTCCTGACTTCGAAGAAATCAAGAAATTAGTCATTGGACAAAATGTTGTTACAGCAAGTACATTAGAATCAGTAGCGAGCGGTGCTACTAACAATAGTAGAAACGGTTTAGTTAGAAATTTTACAATGGCAATTAAGTTGTACAATCAACTATTAGGGGAGGGCGCTTAAATGGATAAGAAAATCTTAAAAGATACTGCCCTCGGCGGACTTGTCAACAATCCTGTATTTATACTTGTATTAGGTATGTGCCCGGTCATTGCAACAAGTTCAACGATTACTAATGCGTTTGCACTAGGTGCTGCTACTGCATTTGTTTTGATTTGTTCTAATATTTTGGTATCGCTATTTCGCAAAGTCATTCCCGACAAGGTAAGACTTCCTGCGTACTTGATTATAATATCAACATTTGCAACCGTTGTTCAGATGTTTATTGCAGGGGTCTTGCCTGCTATCAACGAGAGCATAGGTGCGTTTATTCCGCTTATCGCTGTCAACTGTATAATCTTAGGTAGGGCAGAAGCTTTTGCAAGCAAACATAGCGTTGGATACTCCGCATTAGACGGACTATCAATGGGTCTGGGCTTTTTAGTGTCAATAAGTTTACTCGGCGCTGTGCGCCAATTCCTGGCGTTTATCGGCTTAAAGGTGTTTGCAACTACTGCAGGAGGCTTTATTGTACTTGGTCTTTTGATGGCATTATTCAACTTTATTCTAACCGTTTACAACAAGAAAAAAAAGCAAAAATTATTGCAGGGGGTAAAGTAAAATGGAGTACATCACAACCCTTATTACAATAGTTGTCGCAAGTATTATTACTAACAATGTGGTGCTTAGCCAGTCTATAGGAATTTGTCCGTTTTTAGGTGTTTCAAAAAAGACAAATTCGGCTATCGGCATGGGTCTTGCTGTGACATTTGTTATAACAATATCTAGTGTAGTTTGCTATTTACTATATTATTATGTGCTTGCAAAGCTTGGTATGGAATATCTGCAAACATTGATTTTCATATTAGTAATAGCGGCATTAGTCCAACTAATAGACATTCTACTAAAGAAGTTCAGCCCTGCACTTGCGCAATCACTAGGAGTATATTTGGCACTAATAACAACTAACTGTGCAGTTTTGGGTACAGCAAACAATGTTATCAGCGTAGGTTATGACTTACTACAAACATTTGTAAGCGGACTTTGTATAGGTTTAGGCTTTACACTTGCACTTATCCTCATGGCAGGCATACGCGAAAAAGTAGATATCGCACCGGTACCAAAACCTTTCAAAGGTTTGCCGATAGCACTAATTACAGCAGGTATAATGGCACTTGCATTTGCAGGTTTTGCAGGTCTTACTTTCTTTAGCTCAGCGGGTTAACACTGACTTTGGGATTTAATGCAATCAACAATTCTAGTTTAAAGGAGCATCCTAAATGGATTTTTTCATGACATATATAGTACCGATGCTTATAATGATCGGAATTGCAGGACTGATCGGATTTGGCTTAAGTTTCTTGGACGAAAAGCTAAAAATCGAGCGTGACCCGCGAATTGACGATGTTGCAAGGCATTTACCCGGTATAAATTGCGGTGGATGTGGCTGTGCAGGATGCGATGCTTTTGCGGCAAAGTTAGTAAGCGGAGAAGCAAAAGTAGAAAGCTGTAAACCTTCATCTGCAGAAGCAAAAAAGAACATATCAAAAATCTTGGGTACAACTGCCGATGACTCAAAAAAGTTTGTAGCAATAGTTCATTGCAACGGCGGAAACAAATGCCAAAACAAATCGGCATATCAAGGTTATGGTGACTGTCAATCTGCCGAAATTATTGCAGGCGGAAACAAAGCATGTCGTGTAGGCTGTATGGGTTTAGGTAGTTGTAACGACGATTGTAAATACGAAGCTATCGAAGTAAACAAAGATACAGGCGTAGCTGTAGTAAACAGCCAAAAATGCACATCTTGCGGAGCATGCATATCGGCTTGTCCCAAAAAGATTATCAGCCGTATCCCGACCGATGCAAAAGTCTATGTAGCCTGTTCAAACACATCAAAAGGCAAAGAAGTTCGTCTGATTTGTGAAAACGGTTGTATAGCATGCGGATTATGCGAAAAGAACTGTCCCAAAAATGCAATTTCAATCAACAATAACCTTGCTATGATAGACTACGAGAAATGCACAGGTTGTGGTGCTTGTGTAAAAGTGTGTCCTAGCAAATGCATACTACCATATGAGTACGCTAAAAACGAAAAGATTTATGCCCAAAATACAAAAACAGACAATGTAGAAACTACTAATATTACAAACTAAACTTTATCAAATCGCTAATCATACAGCCAAAAACTGTAGATTATATAAATTATGCTAAATTTTTTTTGGAGGAATAAAAAAATGAAAAAGACACTCAGAGTTTTGTTAGCATCAGTTCTAGTAGCGCTATCAGCGTTTGCTTTTACTGCTTGTGGTAGCAAGGTAAACGAGGGCTTCCGTATAGTGCACGGTCACTATTTAGGATATGCTGTTGTTACTATTGATGCAGACAAAAAGATTACCAATGTCGTAATCGACGAAGTTCAAATGCCTTACAACTGGGCTGCGATTACAGACGGTAAAATCGGCGATGTATCAATTGCTGAAGGCGACAGAGTTACAACAGAAGACAATAAAGTATTTGCTGCTGCAGTAAAAGTAGGCGAAACAGTTTATACGCTTGCTGAAGGTGCAGTGAATTCTGACGCTTATGTTGTAAAAGGCAAGACTAAAACTATGTACGAAGATTGTACAAATAAAAAGTTTTGGGATGCGATGGCTGCCGGCGAGTACTATGTACTAAAAGCTGACGGAACAGCATATGACATTCCTTTCACAAAAGGAACTTTGACTAAAAAAGAAACACAATTTAAGAGCAAGAACGGTTACTGGACAGCTAATGCTACTAATTGGCCTCTAGGCTGGAAAGGCAACATGGAAAAAATCCAAGACTTCTTTAAAGGCAAAGATAAAGCTGACCTAGGCGAAGCTACATCTGCTGCTCATACTGAACAAAACGCTAATAACAATAGACTTATTTGGTCAATTGGTGGCGCATCTACAGGTGCAACTGTATCAGACTTTAAAGACTACTACGAGCTAGTAAAACTTGGTTACAACTACGCTATTTCTAAATAATAGCTAAGCAACAAAAAAAACGCTCTTGCAAAATAAAATTGCAGGAGCTTTTTTATTCTCTTTATTAAAAGCTTTTAGAAAACATAATATCAATACGCAAACAAAGAAACTTTTTAATTTAAAATTTCAGGGTTTCCCTGAAATTTTGCCTTTAATGGCATTAAAACGGTGAGTTTTTTAAGGTATTGTTTGCTGCCTTGCCGAAAGGGATGTGAAAGGACTTTTTCCATTCTTTTGGAAAAAGTAATTATGGAAAACTATGTGTCCCCACCGAAAGAGGCTGAAGATTTGTCTTCAACCTCGAATGCCTCAAAAGGGTATACCAAGATTATTTGCTAATGTTGATGGTCATAACGCCTATTATGGTCGCAATGACTGCAACCATGTTTGCGATTATGCTCGTGGTGGCGTTTATACTCGCAGTTTGCACATCGACAATGTTCAGTCCTGTCGCAATGAATATGACGGTGGGGATTACCGTGATATCTACGAGGACCGCCACGAAAGCCAAATGGAAAATTGTTAAACATAAATAAATTCCTCCTTTGTATATGCTATTATATGCACCGCGCTAAGTCAGATTGCAGAAAACAGTTGATAAACACTATGTTGTCAACTATTAATATCAAACTTATTACCAAAAATAATCTAAACATTTGATAAAATGATTTCTTTAAAAGAACAAATTTCTTTTTTGTTCTTTTTTGTTTTTTGCTCTCATAAACTAAACCATATCGGATTATTGTCAATTTTTGCAGCTATTTTTTGTCGATATTTAATAATTTTTTATAGCTTTAACTTATCGCCATGTTTCGACAGTATGCTCAAAAACTTGTCAAAATAATTTTTGTTTAATCTTGTATTATAGGAGTATAGCCAATATGAAGTTTGTGCTAATAAAAAAGAGAGGAATTGCAAAGTTTTTCATTGTACTAATTGCCCTTGCTCTGGCTATTGCCGGTGTTGCCTTTACAGGTAGCGCACAGGTTTATAAGGGATTGACAGGCAGAAAAATGCCTATCTATTCAGTACAGACGAATGAAAAGGTAGTTGCACTTTCGTTTGATGCTTGTTGGGGTAACGAAAATACAAAGGGTATCCTTGAGGCACTGGCAAAGCACGAAGCAGTTGCTACATATTTTGTTGTAGGTTCGTGGGCAGAACAATACTCCGACGACCTAAAAACACTAGCCGAGTCAGAGCGTGTCGAGATTGGAACACATTCAAATACTCATACGCACATGGCAAAACTCTCAGCTAAAAAAATTGAGCTGGAATTAGGCACCTCAAGTGCAATAATCGAGCAAATAACAGGCAAAAAGCCGTCGCTATTTCGTGCACCATATGGCGAATATAGCGACACTCTAATTAATACTGCCGAAAAAATTGGACTCAAAACAATTCAGTGGGATATTGATTCGACCGACGACGGTGAGTCAAGCGCAATGGAGATAGCAAGCAAAGTTTTATCTAATGTAAAAAGCGGCAGTATAATTTTATTCCATGATGACGGCAAAAATACTTTGCAAGCATTGCCCGCAATTATAGAAGGTTTGAAAAACAAAGGTTATTCGTTCAAAACTATCGGTGACATGATTTACAAAGATAATTATACGATAGATACAACGGGTAAACAGATAAGGAGATAAAATACTTATGACAGAGGTTATCACACTTCAAAACAACAAGGTTTACTTATGCGGAACTGTAGAGACCGCACCTGTTTACAGTCACGAACTGTATGGCGAAGGCTTTTATGAGTTTACAATCAAGGTACCGCGTCTTTCCGAACAGAACGACATCATACCGATGACTGTATCAGAACGACTAATAGCCGAAGTAGGACTGGAAGTAGGCAAAAAAATAGCTGTCAATGGACAATTTCGCAGCTACAACAAGATGATTGATGAACGCTCAAAATTGATGCTTACGGTTTTTATCCGTGACTTTTGTGAAGTTCAAGACGAAAATCCGAACATTGTTGAGTTATCGGGCTATATCTGCAAACCGCCTATATACCGCACAACACCGTTTAACCGTGAAATTTGCGATTTGCTGATTGCCGTCAATCGTGCGTACAACAAATCAGATTATATTCCGTGCATAGCATGGGGACGCAATGCCAGATTTGTCAAAAGCATAGAAGTAGGACAAAAGCTAAATATTACAGGCAGAATTCAAAGTCGCGAATACATAAAAAAATTCTCTGAAACAACGAGCGAAACAAGAATAGCCTACGAACTATCAATAAACAAAATTTTACTGGACGAACCTGAACAAAAAGAATAAATATCTTTTGGTATTGAATAGTAATATTAAGAATTACCGATATTTTATTATCATATAAATGTAAAAATAATATCCACACAAAAATTACACAGGTACCTTACTAATTTTAATAAGGTACCTGTGTAATTTTTGTTTTTTTATGCTATAGGAAATATCGTTGTTTAAGAGAGAAAAGTTCCATGTTAGCACGAAAAAAACCCGCTCTCAAAGCGGGGTCGGGGCAACGCCCCTTTTTTTATGCTATAGGAAATATCGTTGTTTAAGAGAGAAAAGTTCCATGTTAGCACGAAAAAACCCCGCTTTCAAAGCGGGGTCGGGGCAACGCCCCTTTTTTTATGCTATAGGAAATATCGTTGTTTAAGAGAGAAAAGTTCCATGTTAGCACGAAAAAAACCCGCTCTCAAAGCGGGTCGGGGCAACGCCCCTTTTTTTATAAAATAGATTTTTATTAATGCATTTTTTCTCTTTGCTTTTTACTTTTTCTAAGCAACAGGATTACAATCAATATAACAGTTATTATCACCAAAATTATTGCTATGATTTGCGCAAAGTTTACACCTTGATATTTTAGGTTTGCTGTCTCGACATATGCTTCGACTGTGCCGTATTCGGAATAGAACAGTATTTTTGTATATGGTTCGGATGAGTCAAATTTGCCTACAACCTCTACCTTTATACCAACGCTAAGCAAACCGTATTTGATATCAATTTCGTATGTACCTGTTTGTTCGTCATAATAATACACATACGCGCCCAAGTTAGGATAATCTTTGCTCTTTGCAATTATTACAGCATTAGTTTGCGGTCTTATCGAAAGGTCAGGGTTGCCGCCCAAAACCGAAACGCTTACGGCAAAAACAAAACCTTCATAATACTTGCCGTCTTTTTCGACCTTTACACGGTACCAAATGTTGTTTTGATTAATCGTATCCGTCTTTGGGAAGTTATCCTTATATCCGTAAACGCTCTTATTATCGTCGGAATGAGTAACAAAGTCTAATAAAATAAGCGGCGTGTTTTTTTGTACGGATTCAAACCCTTCAATGACAGGTGCTTGACGGGAGGGCAGGGCATAAATCGCAATAGGATGTAGCCACACATGACAAGTGTTTTCGTGCTCGTTGCTATAAGGCAGAGCCTCTGACAGATTAGCTGTACTAATGTATCCTACTGTGATAGGAGCGTTTGCAGAATTTGAACCGATATTTATCGTATCGCAAATAATTTTTGTAAACTTTGACTTTGGCTTGTAGTCAAGCACAAAGACCCGATAACCCTCAGGCAAAACTTTGATAACTGAGGTCTCGGAACTTTGAGCATAAATTTCGGCTCCGCCTTTTTTTGTGACGGTATGAACAAGCTTTACGGAGTTATTCAATTCAGTTTTGAAAGAGGAAGGTAGGGTTTCTTGTTGATTTAGGTCCTCGTAGCTTATATTCAAATTTTCGTGCGGAATAACCTTTAGTGTAGAAAGTTTTGTATCAATACATACAACATCTCTGTATTTGACGGTATCATTATCTATTGCGGATACCTCAATTTTTGATATTAATCCGCTTGAATTTACTGTTTCACTAATATCAGGTGTTGATTTGTAAACGATAGAGTAATTATAACGCTCCAAATGGTTGCTTGACTTTAATAAATAAATTGAGTTGTCGGTGTCTACGGCTATGTCAATTGCATCAATCGTGCTAATGCTGATGCTTTGGCTTTGAATGTTGTCATCAGCGTCAAAGTACAGTTTTATTACTTTGTTTGTTGCAGAGTATATACCAAATACTTCTGTGTTGCCTGGTGAATGAGCAATAGAGAGAAAATCTGCCGCATAAAGAATAAAAAATTCTTCGGTTGATTTTTTAATGTAAAACTTACCGTCTCGGGTTAACATAAACATGTTATCAAATGAATCAAGTTCAATATCGGATATTGAAAGTTCGGAGAACCAGTTCGTATCAGTTAGATTGTTTTTTGCTTTGATTATCTCGTCCGTGTTTTCGCGCTCGCCGTTTTTGTTAAAAGCGGCAATCTTGTTTTCGTTATGTGCAACATAAACAGTTCCGCTGTTGTCTACGCTAGCGGCACTGGGACGGATAAGTGATAGGTAAGAATGTGTTTTGCCGTCATGCACAGCTATTCTATTGTTGCCACGGTCAGTAATATATGTCTTGCCAAATCTTGTAGTAATGTCAACGGGGTTTTTGTAAAAGCCTTTTGCATCCGACGATGACGCTAAAATTTCGGTAAATTTTGATAAATCGGTATCAAGCTTTTGTACTGACCTCTCTCCCGTAAGAGCCAAAATAGTATTATTTGCACTGCAAATAGCTGTAATATCAAACGCTTCTATGTAGCTATCCTCAAATAGCTCATTTATTCTTAAAGAATATGTTGATATTTTATTGCTGAATAATAATGTGATTTTATTGTCAAGAGCAATAATTCCGTAAACCGTATTTATGTTTTCAAGTGCGCAAACAGAAGCTTGTCCTGACTTTAACGCATATACACTATTTCTATACCTATTCAAACCTTCGGTTACGGCATAAACAATATCATTTATTACAGTAAAATATTTGATTTTAACAGGTGATGAGAGTGTATGCAAGAGTGAGAGACTTTCTTTTGAGTATACATACACATTATCACTGTCGGATAGATAAATATTTTCTTTTGTAACAAAAATATGCTCTAATTCATTTCGCGTAATAATTTGATTGCTTGTATTGCGGCTATATTCATAAACTCCGTCTATCTCAATCGTATACACAATTTCGTTATATGCGGCGATATCTATAACGGACTGGTTTTGAGGTGTAATATCTTTTTTTTGTGAATTATCCGATAGTGAGAAAACACTAATTTTTCCCTCATCGGTAATATAGAAATTAGTTTCATCCGCTGTAATTGATTCAGGTGAATCAAAATAATGATAAGATGTAATGCCCTCGTAGTTTTCGTAGTTTTTGATATTTATTTGTGCATGTGCAAATACCGTCGAAGCGGCAAAAAATAAAATTGCTCCCAGTATTGCCAAAACAATCAATTTTTTTGTGGTTCTGACTTTATCCATAAACAAAATTATAACATATTTCGACAAAAATGTAAAGATTTATTACCCCAATGTCCATAGCTTTTGTATATAATTTGATTTACAATTATAGAAAAAAATATAAAAAATTTTCAAAATACATCTATACAAGCTTGAAAATGTATGCTATAATGACAAGGTATGATTTAGGTTATTAATAAATGTTACAATATTTTGATTAGAAGGATAAACGAAAAGTGGAAAGAATAGCGGTAATTGATTTAGGCTCAAACTCTGCAAGACTAGTTATAGCTAATGTTCTGCCAGGTCCAGCAAACGGAGCCGGCGGATATTTTGTTGTTTGCGACGAACTAAAAGAACAGGTAAGATTAGGTCACGATATGGAGCGTGACGGTTTTTTAAAGCCATCCCGTGTGGCGCAAGCCGTCAAAACTTTGAAAATGTTTCGCAAACTGTGCGATAGTTATAAGGTAGAGCATATTTATGCAGTTGCTACAAATGTAGTAAGAAGGGCAAAAAATCAAAAAAGTTTCTTGGAAGAAATTTCGTCTGTCTGCGATTTTAAATTCAAAGTGTTGACAGAGGAAGAAGAGGCTATGCATATTTATCAAGGAGTTATAAACTCGCTTGATGTGCCTAAAGCCGTAATTGTTGATATATCAGGTTCTAGCACTCAACTTATACATTACAATCGTCGAAACCTGCTTAACCGTGAAAACCTACCGTTTGGTACGATTACATTATCAGACTTGTTTAATGATCAAAATCTTTCTCCGACGGAACAGGCAAAAATGATAGAAAATTATGTTGCCGACCAATTTTCGCAAATCGGCTGGCTAAAGGAACTTGATCCTGATGTGCAATTTGTCGGAGTTGGCGGTTCGTTTAGAAACTTGGCTAAAATTTGCCGTAGAATGAAGCGTTATCCTATGGATATGATACATAACTTTAATGTGTCGCTTACTGATTTTAATTCGATTTATGACATGGTAAAAGTTTTAGATGCGGACAAGCGTGCTAAAATTAAGGGTTTGAGTGCGGAGCGTTCGGATATTTTCTCGTCAGCACTTGCATGCATAAAAGGCTTTTTGGACCACACAGGATACGAGAATATAGTTATTTCGGGTGCAGGTATCAGAGAGGGAATAATTTTTAATCATGCTATGCCTTCGACTATAGAAAAACCTATTACTGATGTTTTGGGTCACTCGGTTTATACTATGATGAACCATTATGAGCTTAATATCCCACACGCGGAGCATGTCTGCAATTTGTCTATCCAACTATACAAGCAGCTAAGAGTATTACATAAACTGCCGCGCCAATATGTAAAAGTGTTGCGTATTGCAGCTCTGTTGCACGATGCAGGTATGCGTATAAAATATTTTGACCATCCTAAACATTCGGCTTATTTTATTATTAATTCTAATTTGTTTGGCGTAAGCCACCGTGACCTGATTTTGGCGGGTTTTGTTGCAATGGGGCATCGTCGCGAGGACTTTAATATGGCAGAATGGAACAAGTACAAGGACATTCTGCGCGAGGAAGACCTTGCTGCTGTGATGAAATTGTCTGTTATTTTGCGTATAGCCGAGAGTCTTGACCGTTCTATGACAGGTTCGGTAAAGACACTAAATTGTGATGTTTTGGGTGATTCTGTTATTATGAAAACCGAAGTAGAGGGTGATTGCTCACTAGAGATTAAAGATGCCTTGACTGCGGGTGCAGAATTTGCAAAGGCATATAAGAAAAACCTTGAAATCCTATAAAATAGTTTTAGCCTCTGCATCGCCAAGGCGAATAAAGCTTTTGTCCGAAATTGTTAATAGAGAGTTTGACATTATACCCTCGCAGATTGACGAAAGTTTTGATGCCGGTATGAGTATAGAATATGTTGCTCTAAAGTTAGCGCAAGGTAAGGCATTGTCTGTATTTGAAAGAGTAGCAAAGCCGGATAAAAACATAATTGTGCTTGGTGCAGACACTTTGGTTGCAATTGACGGCAAAATTTTGGGTAAACCAAACGATGCAAAAGATGCCGAGAATATGTTTAGGCTGCTTTGCGGCAAGACGCATGAGGTTGTTACAGCCGTTTGTATTGTAGCAAGAGACAATATAGTCAAGAATTATGACAAAACATATGTTTCTTTTAATGCATTTGACGACGAAATAGTGTATAATTATATAAAAAGCGGCAAATGCTTTGACAAGGCAGGCGGTTACGGTATTCAAGACAAAGAGTTGTCCCCGCTTATCAAAGGGATAGACGGAAGCTTGTCGAATGTAATCGGCTTGCCTTTAGAAAAACTACTAAAGAATTACTGCAAGGAGAATTTTGATGGCAGTTTTGGAAATTGCTATAGAAATCGGAACCTCGAACACCTCGATATTTTTATCGGGCAACGGTATTGTGTTGCGTGAACCTACAGTGATCGCATTTTTAGGTGAGCCCAAAAACAAAAAAATCCGTGCAGTAGGTCGCGAAGCTTACGAAATGTTGGGTAAAACCCCCGACAAAACAACGCTGGTGTCGCCTGTAATAGACGGAGTTATTGTTGACTATGAAAGCTGTACTTTGTTAATTCGGGAATTTATAAAAAAGATTTTGCCGCACAGCTACTTCTTTTTTCCTAAAATTAAAGCTATTTTGGGTATTCCGACAGGACTTAATATTCAAGAACGCCGCATGTATGAGGATGTATTGTTGAGCGCGTATGTAAAGCAAGTTACAATGATAGAGAATGTAATTTTATCCGGTATTGGTCTTGACCTGCCTATATCGACTACCTACGGCGGACTTATCGCAAACATTGGAGGCGGGACTACAGAGATAGCTGCAATGTCACTTAGCGGCGTTATATCAGGCTGTGGGGTGAGCATTGGCGGTGACCTTATGGATAGGGCACTGGTTGATTATATTGCGGGCAAACACAACCTTAAAATCGGTTTGAACCGTGCAAGAAAAATCAAGCACGAAATCGGTACGCTATATGAAAATGATTTATCAAGCATGACAGTAAGCGGATATGATGTTATGAGTAAAAATACGGGTACGGCAAAAGTGCGGGCATCGGAAATTTATCATGCTTTGAGACCGTATTATATGCGTATTGCTGACACCATAGAAAATATTATTAATATGTTGCCGCCCGAGATTGCGGGTGATATAAACAAGACAGGCATTCATTTTTGCGGTGGAGGCAGCAAGATTACAGGACTTGCAAAATTTATGTCAGAAGCTCTGTGCCTTAGTGTAACTGTGCCCGAGGATGCATACTACGCCACTATTTTGGGTGCGGGTAAATTGTTGTCGAATAAGGCATTGTTGGGTGAAATTTTGGCGCAAAAATAAAATTATAGGGATAACAAGCCAAATAACTCATTTGAGTATGTTTGCCGAAAATTTGAGTTCTAAATGCGCTTTTATAGGATATAAATTAAATACTGAGGTGCAGTAATGGAAAAATTGTGTTGTCCCGGATGCGGTAGTATTGATTTAGTAATTTTTAGTAACGAATTGTATAGATGTACTTATTGTGGAAGTCTTTTATTTGATAGAGAAAATTCTTATACACAGCAACAGAGAATATCTGAACTGACGCAGGATTTTAAACCGCATAAAATACAACAAAAAGGTCGGGTTGTATCCGGCTCAAGGCAAACTCAAGATACCAGTTGGCGCGAAAGATATGAACATAGAAAGTTGCAAAACGCAGGTCAGCTTACACATTTTGTCGTGGATGAAAATGGCATGCTTGTAGATTATGATGGGATTGATGTGCATATTAATATTCCCAAAGGTGTCAAGTCTATCGGAATGTATACTTTTCATTCGCTTGTTAATAATCTTTTGACTGTAAATATTCCTGACGGTGTTACTACTATTGGTCCAATGGCTTTTTATCGCTGTGAAAAACTAGAAAAGGTAACATTGCCAAAGAGTGTTGATTTTATAGATAGGAGTGCTTTTTCGCATTGCGTTTTTGAGGATTTTGTTGTTCCAAATAAAGTAACTTGTCTTCGTGAAGGTGTGTTTGAGAGATGTGAAAATCTGAAAAATCTTATTCTGCCAAATGGAATCAAAAGTATTGAGCAAGAGGCACTTAGAGATACTGCGCTTAGTGATATACATATACCTAGTCTTGAACATATAGGCAATTATGCTTTTGCCGGGTGTAATAATTTTAAAGAATTGTATATTCCTAAAAATGTACTTTATGTTGGCGAAGGGGCTTTTGCTGATTGGGAAGAAGACCAAACATTATATATTTATGCGGAGACGGCTTATTGGGATATAAGATGGAACTATCGTTGTAAAGCAAAAATAATTAAAATTTAAGAGATGAATAAATGCAAGAATCAAAAATTATTGGTAAAAGGGCAAGCTATGGAATGCCAAAAACATTTGTTATAGAACGATATTTGCGACAGCTAGAATTGTTAAAGTTTGGGTGTATACGCAAAAATATCAATAAATTAGGAGAGCAATTTGATACATAAAGGTACTTTAATACTTGAAACTGAGCGGTTGCTACTACGCCCTTTTGTTTTGGCGGATGCTGAGGCAATGTTTAGGAATTGGGCTAATGATATAGATGTGACTAAATATTTGATGTGGAAGACTCATGGCACAGTTGAAACTACGAAGGAGATTTTGTCGGATTGGGTTAGTAAATATAAAGCCCCGAATTTTTATTTATGGGCAATTGTTGAAAAAGTAATAGGGGAGCCCATTGGCAGTATTTCTGTTGTAAAGCAAGATAACAAAACTAAGATGGTACATATTGGTTATTGTATTGGTAAGGACTGGTGGAACAAAGGGTATACTTCTGAGGCATTGGTAAGATTAGTTAAGTTTTTCTTCTGTGAGGTAGGAGTAAATAGAATTGAATCACGCCATGACACGCGCAATGCAAACAGCGGAAAGGTTATGCAAAAGGCAGGGTTGCGTTATGAGGGTACATCGCAAGAGTCTGATTGGAATAATCAAGGTATTTGCGATGCGGCTAATTATGCTATTTTGGCACGGGATTATTTTGGCGATAGGGAGTAAGTTGGTTTATGAAAAAAACATATCAATTGTGTGGTGCCAGTGTTATAATCTATAAAGACGATAGAATTTTATTACAAAAAAGAAAGGATAATGGATGTTGGGCGTATCATGGAGGTAGGGTTGAACTAGGCGAGAAAGTAGAGGAAGCGGCAAAGAGAGAATTTTATGAAGAAACAGGCTTGGTTGCTGATAAACTTGACTTGTTTGGTGTTTTTCGGGACCCGAAATGCATCATATTTATCCTGACGGCAACGAAGCATATATAATTGATATTGTTTTTTTATGTAATGATTTTTCGGGAAAGCCAGTTTGTCAAGAAAGCGAATGTCTTGATTTGAAATGGTTTGATATTAATGATTTACCCAAAAATATTAGTCCTCCGGTGGTTTCTGCCCTTGGAGAGTTTGTTGCTCAACACTCAAAGTTTAAAGATTAAAATATGATATATATTAAAATTAGGCAAGCTTATTTTTTAGTTATGCCTATTTTATTTATGCTATAGAAAATATCGTTGTTTAAGAGAGATAAGTTTCATGTTAGCACGAAAAAAACCCGCTCTCAAAGCGGGTCGGGGCAACGCCCCTTTTTTTATTTGGTATTAATTTTTTGTGTTGGTGTTATTCTTTATTATTCGGCAAAAAATTTTAAATTTGTATATTATCAGATTATCTTGCTATAGTATAATTTTGGTTATGGCAAGAACTATTGTTATGACATCGGGCAAGGGCGGAGTGGGTAAGACTACGCTTACGGCTAATTTGGGACGCAGTTTGGCACGGCAAAATCTGAAAGTTGTGCTACTTGATGCGGATTTGGGACTTAATAATCTTGATGTTTTGATGGATGTCGAGAATAAGGTCGTCTATGATATTATTGATGTTATAGAAAACCGTTGCAGGGTAAAACAGGCTCTCATTGAGGACAAGTCAGTGAGGGGGCTTTTTGTTTTGCCGTCTGCGCACAGTTATGATAATTCAATTGTCAGCGGACAGAATATCAAGGCTGTCATCAATATTTTGAGCAAGAGTTTTGATTATATTTTGGTTGACAGTCCTGCGGGGATAGAGGCGGGGTTTCATAGGGCAGTTCAGGCGTGTGATGAGGCTATTGTTGTTACGACTCCGCACATTTCGGCTATCCGTGATGCAGATAAGGTCATTACATTGCTTAAAAGCTATCATATTGATAATATTAGCGTTGTGATAAACCGTGCCAGAGGCGATCTTATTTTGAGCGCGGAAATGTTTGGGTATATTGATATACAAAACCTGTTAAAAACTACTGTTATCGGCGTTGTGCCTGATGATGATGCGATTAATCTTTTGAGCAACTTAGGACTTATGATTGATAAAAAAAGTGAGGGCTGGGATGCACTTGATATTTTGGCGTCAAATTTGCATACAGGTAATGGACAAATTTTTGATGTTACAAAAAAATATAAAGGTATGTGGGGAGGATTAAAACGCAATCTTAGACGGATTGTCTAGACTCTAACTTTGCGTTATAACCGCTATGAACAATTTTATCAAAAACAGACTTCAAGAGGTTATGCTCACGGATAAGTCTGCTAATATCAGCCAGCTAAATACGGTACTAAAAAGTGATTTGATTGACCTTTTGCAAAATTATATGGAAATTAGCGCTGAGGACATAGATATTAAAATCACTTCGCGGGAGTGCGGTGACTTTATTTTTTCGATAGTTGTAAGAACTGACAGACTTATTGACTACGGCAAAATGATAGATTAAGCGATATTGAAATAGGATTATCATTGAATTATCATTATGGCATAAAATGACGGCAAATTATGTTGTAGGAAAAAACTGATATTTTTGTATTGACTTTATTTTTTTGCTTTGATATAGTAGTCATATGAATATTGCATTAATCGCACATGATAAGAAAAAAGATGATATGATCACGCTGACTTTTGCTTATCAGAATATGTTGTCGGGGCATGATTTGTTTGCGACCGGTACTACGGGCAAACTTATAAATGAAGCTACCGGGCTTTTTGTTACACGGTTTAAGAGCGGGCCGTTAGGGGGAGACCAGCAAATAGGTGCTATGGTTGCGGCAAATGAGATTGACCTTGTTATTTTTTTGCGTGACCCGCTTACAGCACAGCCGCATGAGCCTGATGTTTCGGCATTATTAAGGCTTTGTGATGTGCATAATATTCCTCTGGCTACTAATGTTGCAAGCGGCGAGATTATGCTAAGAGCACTTGGGCGTGGTGACCTTAACTGGCGTAATGTTGTAAATCCTAAAAATAAAGAAAAACTGACGGAACAAAAATAAAGAATACTTTAGGTTTTTGATAATAAGTTTTTGATTTATTCATAATGATAAATTAATCCTCATATATTCTAATGAGGATTTTTTTTGTGTTATTAAAACATATAAAAAATCATTGCCATAAATCGTGTTAAAGACACTTTTTTGTGGACAAGCAAAATCGGAGGTGGATAATGTCTAAGTACAATGGGATTAAGATTGTTCAAAGTAATGTAAATAGTGTAAACGAGGTTACACCAAAAGCAGTAGTCGAAAAGAATGAGGAGAGCGGCGGCGGGTTTTTTAGCGGGCTTTTGATGAGGATTGTTTTGGCGGCGCTTGTTTTGGTTTCGCTTTTTACGCTAAAGAATATTGATAATCCTTTGGCGGTAAAAACTCTCGACACTGTAAAATCGGTAGTTGCTTTTGATATGAACAACAGACCAGAAGAGGACATTGGTGAGGTAAAATTTTTGGAGTTGGTTAAAGAGCTTTTGAGTACAAAATAATATACCGGTAATTTTTTTGTTGCAGAAATCAAATGATTTTCGGAGGAAATAACTTGTTATAATGGTGCAACGAAGATGAAAATAAAGATTTCTCCGTTACTGATTTTGATGGCTTTTATGCTTTCGTTTATGGGCTATGGACTTGAGTTTATCAGCTACTTTGTCGCTATCATTCTGCACGAAATGGCACATGCACAGGTGGCTTACAGGCGAGGCTATTCGTTGAACACACTAACCCTTAGACCGTACGGTGCAAGCCTTACAGGGGCATTTGAGGGCGTCACGCGAAAAGATGAAATACTTATTGCTATAGCGGGACCGCTTGCAAACATTATTATTGCCATGCTTTTTATTGCACTTTGGTGGTTGATACCGCCGCTTTATTTGATGAGCGAAACATTTGTTATATCTAATGTTTGTACTGCCGCTTTTAACTGCTTGCCAATCTTTCCGCTTGATGGCGGGAGGGCAGTGCTTGCCTTGCTATCATCAAGGTTTAAGCGAGAAAATGTGTATAGGGTAATGCGAATTATTGGCGGATGTTTTGCTGCTTTATTTTTTGCTGCTTTTGTTTATTCGCTTATAAAAAGCATGAATTTTTCTTTTGCTTTTGCAACATTCTTTATTTTGTTGAGCACGGTTTTTCCTGACAAAAATTCTGTTTATAGGAGGTTGTATACTTTGGCATATCGTAGCGAAAAATTAAAGAACGGGCTTTCTGTAAAAGAAATTATGGTAGGTGACGGTGTGACATTTTTGCAGATGAGCCGTATGCTGAGTGGTAATTATTATCACAGGTTTTTGATTATGGATAAGAACTTTGTAAAAATTGCAGAAATAAACGAAACCGAGTTTGAAAGGCTTGTTATAAAATACGATAATAATATGCGTGTAATTTTGGCGTTAGGAGTAGAAAAAAACTTGAAAACAAAATAATTGTGTGTTATAATAAACAGAGGCATTGCTAAAAACCTGATATAAGTTTTTGCGTTGCCTTTTGAGACAATTTTTTGAGCTAAATATTTTTGGACGAATATAAAAACTATGGTACTAAAGACTTTGACAACAGTTGACGAATTGATTAATTCGGTTACAAGCGACGATGTTGAATGGGAACAAATCGGGCGTGATTTTTTTGCCCAAGATTTTGACCCTGCTCAAAAATTTGCCGCTTTTTTTTCGTATCTTTTGGATCAAGAGCTTTTTGAACAAATTTGCATTGTTATGCAGTGCAGTTTTATTAATAAAAAAAGCGTTTCTACAGAATACTTTACTGACAAAAAACTAAATTCGTTAGAGTCAACTTATTTTGATAACTTTATTAAGATTGCTCAAAAGGGTAATATAACTCTGCGTGAACTTATGCCGTTTTTTGTAGAGTCCTTTTCTGCTCCCAAAACATCCAGATTGGGTAAATGGAACAGCTCGATTGCAAACTATATCAAGAATGAAGCAAAAAAAGATTTTGACGGTGTTTTAGAGATATTGACGATGTGTGACCCGAAATACACAGCGTATGAGCCGTTGGTCGAAGCTGACAGAGATGCTACCATGGATACCCTTATTAACCGTCTATTGTTTGAAAAGCATATTAATAAAACTGCTATCCGTAAATTTCTGGTCAAGCACAAAGTAGAGATTACAGAAAACCTTGATATTTATCAAAGTTCCGATATTAAAGTGCGTGAGGCGATTGTAAGATTGCTTTTATTGTTTAAGCATGACAATAGTGCATCTAAATTTTTGGACAGCATATCGCAAACCGAAAAAGCGGTTTCTGTATTGAAGCTTATTAATAAGCAATTGTTGCCCTCTCAGGATAATGACGAAGTTGTGGCGGCAGTGCGTAGCGGCAAAACAGGAGGTAAAAGCGGTAAAACAGGCGGTAAATCCGGCACAACAAAAGTAAAGACAGGAGGTAAGTCTGTTACTAGAGTTAAGACAGGTGATAAAGAAAAAGCCAAAAAGTCTCATGATCCTTTAGAGGAATTTTATGAGTATATGGTGCTTGGGCAGGAATGGACTGTTTTAGAGTTTGAGCGTGAAATTTTGAATGACCCGTTAAAATCTATTATTGCGTCAACTTTATTTTTCTCGGTTTTTGGCGGTAGTGTTTTGACCGATATCGTTGTTGTTGAGCAAGGCAAAATTTGCAATTTGGATAACCAACCGATAACGATTAGTATGGATAAAACAATCAAGGTATTGCATCCTGCCGAGATTCCGACAAAGTACGAGTATATAAGGCGGTTGAATATTCAACAGGGAATAGACCAATTACGCAGAAAGGTTTTTATTCCGTCTGATTCCGAAAAGAGCACAGGTATCTCGCTAAGATTAAAGGGTACGGTTGCGCACGCTAAGGACATCAGAAAAAATATGCGTCTGTATGATTTTAAAGCACTTAACAAAAGTCCTGATGGGCTTTCCGGCGGTGCCGGCGTAAGACTTGGAGATTATATTTGTACAATCAGCTTTAGTCCGATAGATTTAGATAATCCGCTTGATGCTACGGTCAAGTTCGGAGATATTCGTTTTTACCGGTTTGCTGACCTTATTAATATAGGCGGCAAGCTGTATACCGAGAATGTTCCGCTTTGTCCGATATACGGTATGGCGTCAAGAGTTTTTAGCGAACTAATGTACTCAGTGTATAATTTAGCGGGATGTATTTAGACTAAATAGAATAAATTAGGCAGTATAAGGATAATTAATGCAAAATCTATATGAGAAAATTGAAGGGCTTTTACTTAAAGTTGATAAGCCTTCGCGTTATTGCGGCGGTGAGTTTAATACTCCCGAAATCAAAAAAAATGCTGATTGCAAGTTTTTGATGTGCTTCCCTGATGTTTATGAGGTTGCACATTCAAATTTGGGTATCAAAATTTTGTACTCTATTTTGAACAACAGACCCGATACGGCTTGCGAGAATTGCTTTGCTCCGTGGAGTGATATGGCAGAGCTTATGCAGGCAGAAGGTGTACCGTTATTTTCGATAGAGACCAGAACTGATGCTAAGGAGTTTGATATGATGGGGTTTTCGCTCCAGTATGAGTTGTCGTATACTAATGTTTTGTATATGCTCTCGCTGGCGGGTATTCCGTTTAGAGCCTGCGACAGAGACGAGAAATATCCGCTTATTATCGGCGGCGGTCCTTGTACAATTAATCCGGCACCTGTTGCGGACTTTTTTGATTTGTTTTGCATTGGTGACGGTGAGGAAGTTGTCGGACAATTAGCAGGTCTTTTTACCGAGGTCAAAAAGAGCGGCGGAAGCAGAACTGGTTTTTTGAAAAAAGCATCAGAGATTGAAGGCGTATATGTGCCTAGTCTAAATCAAAAGATAGTAAACCGTGCTATAATTAAAAATTTGGACAAGGTTTTTTATCCGACTAAAATACAAATTCCTAACATGGAGGCGGTGCATAACCGTGCTGTTTTGGAGATTTTTCGCGGGTGCACGAGGGGTTGCAGGTTTTGTCAGGCGGGCATGATTTACCGTCCCGTAAGAGAGCGTAATGTCGATACGCTTGTACAATATACTAAAGAATTGATAGAAAACAATGGTTATGACGAGATATCTTTTTCTTCTCTTAGCACCTGTGACTATCCGCATTTGCGGGAACTGTTAGAAAAAATAAAGCCGCTTACCGACAAGGCAAGGGTAAATATTTCTTTGCCGTCTACCCGCGTTGACAGCTTTGAGGCTGACTTTGTTGAAAGCTCGAGAAAAAGCTCTATAACCTTTGCGCCTGAAGCGGGGACACAAAGGCTTAGGGATGTTATTAACAAAAATGTGACCGAGGAGGATATTATTACCTCGTGTACTTATGCGTTTGAAAAAGGGTATTCGTCTATAAAATTTTATTTTATGATAGGTTTGCCGACAGAGACTGATGAGGATATCAAAGGTATTGTGGATTTGGCGGTCAAAGTTAAAAAGCTTTACAAAGAAAAAAGTACGCTTAAAAAACCGCTATCACTAGTTGTTTCTACTTCGACATTTATACCAAAGCCGTTTACGCCGTTCCAGTGGGAGCCGCAAATTTCGCTTGAAAGAATACGACAGGTGCAAACTTATCTTAGGGAAGCCTTGAAAAAAATTAATGTAAAATACAACTGGCATGATGCCAAATGTTCGTTTGTAGAAGCTGCTATGGCGCGCGGAGGCAGAGAATTGTCTGCCGTTATTGAAACTGCTTATCTTGACGGATGCAAGTTCGACGGTTGGGCGGAGTTTTTTGATTATGATGCATGGTGCGGTGCGGCAGAAAAGAATAATATTGATTTGTCTAGTTATTGCGGTGCTATTGATATAAACTCGTCTTTGGCGTGGGATAATATAAATGCGGGTGTCACAAAAGAGTTTTTGTTGCGCGAAAGGGAAGGCGCGATAAATGCACAGACTACACCTGATTGCCGTAACAAATGCACAGGATGCGGAATAAACAAGCTATGCAAGGGAGGCTGCTAGATGATTATCTGCAAATATACAAAGCTCTCTACGGCTGTTTATATGCCGCATTTGGATATGTTGCGTACAGTCGGAATGGCAATAAGACGCAAAAATTTGCATATCAAATTTAGTGACGGATTCAATCCGCATGCAAGATTGTTTTTTTCGCAACCGTTGCCTATCGGTACTGCCAGCATGTGTGAGTATTTTTGTGCGGATTCCGAGGAAAATGCGGTTGACTTTATGAACGGGCTAAATTTGACATTGCCGCAAGGTGTCAAGATTATGAATACAGCAAATACTATGCTTAATCCAAACCCTGCCGCACTTGTAAAAATTGCGGATTATGAGGTCACGCTTAAAACGCCGCTACAAAAAGACATTGATTTATCTGGTGTTTTAGAAAGTAATGGATTTAGAATCAAATATTTTTCTAAGGGTAAGGAAGTTGAAAAGGGTGTTAAAAACATGATTTTTGGCATTACTAACACGAATGATAAAGTTTTTTTGCGGGTAGCTTGTGGGAATCTTAATTTGCGAGCGGACAGATTAGTAAATCATTTGCTACAGAGCATAGGTCACGAGAGCAAGATAACTGTGCTTAAAACAGCAGTTTATGATAGCAAAGGTAAAAATTTAGACGAATTATTTTTTGTATAGAAGGTACGAGTTTTTTGAAACATAGCCAAATTCTTATTGATATCGACAAAAACATTTCGAGTGTCGCACTCTTGGAGGACGGACGGCTCAATGAGTTTTATGTTGAGCTTAACGATACTAATCTTTTGTCGGGTAATATTTATAAGGGGAAGGTTATTAATGTTTTGCAAGGCTTGCAAACGGCGTTTGTTGATATCGGACTAAATAAAAATGCGTTCTTGTATGTAGGCGAAACTCTGGACGATAGAAGCGATTTGAGAAAAAGCGGTGTTATTCCTGCTATGCTCAATGTTAAAGAGGGTGACTATGTAATGGTACAGGTCACAAAAGAGGAGACGCAAACAAAAGGAGCAAGGCTTACTATGAACATATCTTTGCCCGGACGCTATGTAGTTTATTTGCCGACTATTGATTTTACGGGCATATCAAATAAGATTACCGACGAGAAAATCCGCGAAAAGTTGACTAAACAAATAGAAAAACTAAAGTCGGATAATGACGGATTTATTGCCCGCACGGTCTGTATGGATGCAAAAAAGAACGATATCGCCGCAGAAGCCAAGGCGATGAAAACTCTTTACAAAACGATTAAAACATCCTATGACGAATGCGACGGGATAGGGCTTATACATTCTGAAGGAAATCTTTTGCAGCGTTCGGTACGGGATATGCTGCACAATGAAGTCGATGCTATTATTTGTAATGACTTTGAAACTTGCGAAAAACTAAGAGCAGGTTTCAAGAGGCAAAATCCTAAATTTTATGACCTTGTACATTTTTACGAAAGCGACTATGATATAATGGATGTTTTTGGTGTGGCACGGGAGCTTGATAAATTGCTTGAGCGAAAAGTTGCTTTGCCTTCGGGAGGTTCGCTTGTCATTGACAAAACCGAGGCTTTGACTGCAATTGATGTAAATACAGGCAGTTTTAGAGGACAGACAAGCCATGAAGAAACCGTATTTATGACTAATATCGAGGCGGCAAAAGAGATAGCACGCCAGGCGAGGCTGCGTAATATCGGCGGAATTATTGTTGTTGATTTTATCGACATGATGCTAAATGAAAATTGCGTAGAGGTAGTAGAAACACTAAAGCGTGAGTTTAGAGCGGATAGAATAAAGACAAGGGTTTTGGATATGTCGCCGCTGGGTCTTGTAGAGATTACACGCAAAAAGTCGGGTAGCGATATTTCGGGCTTTTTGTTAGACGAGTGTCCTGAGTGCAAGGGTAGTTCGCACGCACCGTCGGCAATGTTTATTGCTCGCAAGCTAAAAGCAAGTTTAAAAAAGACTTTTGCTGATAATGATTATAAGAGTGCAATTATACAAGTCAATTCGCATTATGCAGATTTTTTGTTTAGCAGCAAGCTGTTTAGCAAGGAATGCGAAAACGAGTGGAAGTCAAAGCGTATCTATATAATACCTGTAGAAAAGAGTAATGTAAAAAGCTTTTTTATAACAGGGTCTAATGCATCGCACTTAGATTTGCCATCGTCTGCGAGGTTGTTATATTAAAGAAAAAGACTATCGTTTTAATAAATAGTTTTTGTTCATTGTTTCATTAAGAGATAATGAAGTTTTTAGCAGAGGTCTTTATTCTGCTAAATGCTTGTAATTTGTTGTATTTTTATGTTATAATCAGTTTATGCGGTATATCAATAAAGAGTATGGTTTTGCATTTAGACCGCCGTTTTTTGATAAATTTTACGAAGAAAAACAAAGCGGTCAAAAATTAGAATTAGAAAACTTCCCTTCAAAGTATTTGCAGGGGGTGGGTTATGATTATTCTGCGATAAACGGCGCATTGCTTATTGGTAAACACGGATCGATGTGGGGCATAAAGGTCAGTTATTTTGACGGTAAAAAATGGCTTGATAATGATGACTTTTCTAAAAGTATGGGCGGGGGATGTGCGAATACTGTTGACGGCAGCTTTGCGCATTTTTCTAGCGGGCATATAAGTGTAAAGTGGGTACGCCATAACGAGCAGAGCTTGATAATGGCGGTTAGTGCAAGAAAAAAATTGCGTGTTAGGGTTATATTTTATCCGTTTTATGAGGAATCGGGTGAACTTTCTATTGAGAGCGGTTTTGTAAAGGGACGCAGTCCGCGTATGGGAATAGTTCCCGGTACTATTAATTTGACTGACAGCACTGCTATATTTAAGGATAGGCATTTAGTTGTTTGTGACGATAATAAGATTTGCGAAGACAACAAAAAAGACGAGATGGAGTATTTTTTGGCACAAAGCTATTCTAATCCGTCCGACAGTGCAAATGGTGCATTTAATGAGGCGATTATGGAGTTTGTAATAAACACCAATCAGCCGAATGTATATATTTATGCAAGTGTCGGCGATGAGAATATTTTTTCTTCCGAGTTGCCAAGATTGGATAAAGTAGAAAAGCAGATAGAGACTGCCGAGCTTAGATACGGTGTAAACAAAACAATGGGGACGGGAGTGCTTGGGGCACCTGCCGAAAAGATGCTTAACTCAATTTTATGGTCGCGTATATATTATCCGTATTTGCTCACAGAAATTTATTCTCCACAAAGAACTCTTTTAAATAAGCACTTTGACATAAAGGGCTTGGAGGAGAATTGCAGTGCTATTTTGGGTAGTTATACAGGGATAGAAAAGGCGAAGCAACAGCTAAAGTATACACTAGAGGACAAAATATTGTCTGTCTTGGCGGTTTGGCATGTTTTTTCACACGCGCTGGAAAAATCCGAGGTTTTGCATTTATACAAAACACTATCAAAATTATATCCGCCTGTAAGCGGGCTTGTTATATCCGATGTTAACCGTAACGAAATTGCCTACAAGTGGACAGATTCACCGCTTAAAGAAAAGGGTATGAATTCGTCTTCGATGTACAGCTTGGATTTGTCGTGTATAAAATTGCTTGCGTTTGATATTTTGGAGCGTATATGTGTGATGTTCTCGCTAGCGGAACAAAAGCAGTATGAAAAAGCAAAGCTGGAGATGATTCAACATATTAATGAAATTTTTTGGAACGAAAAGTTGGGGCTTTATATTAACCGCTATACTACGGGACTTTGGGCGCAAAACTATGGTGCGACAAGTTTTTATCCTTTGATTGCAGGAGCGGTAGATACTGCAGACAAGCTGACTGCGCTTGTAATGAATCTGACTGATACAGACAAATTTTGGGCAAATTTTCTTATTCCGACTTTGAGTATTAATAATAATGGCTATGGTAAAAAAGGCAATCCAAACAATAACGGCGAAAGAATGCCGCCGTACTTAGAGTATAGAGGAAGCATAGTGCCGTATGTGAATTATATAATTTATCAGGGCTTGGCACGCTACGGGCTGGATGAGATTTCGGGTGAGCTGGCACAGAGAAGTGCAAAGCTTTGGGCAAACAATGAAAGCGAAAATGTAGAAAATTATTCTATGTATTTACCTAATGGCAAAAGGTACAAGTCAAAAGAATATCTTTCGACAAACGGTAATATGTTGGCGCTTATCGGTATTCAAGAATTGATTGACTTGGAATATTTTAGAGGTGATTTAAAAACCTTTGCAATACGATTTGGTACCTTTGTTAGCGGAGAAAATTCGCTTACTAACCTAAAGCTATTAAACCGTTCATATAGTATAGAAGTAAACGACACATCGACAATGCTTGTTATTGATAATGTTGATATTTTCTTGGGTCGTGGCGGAAAGTTTGTTGTGCGGGGTTTTATTGAAACAAAAGCCGGCTGCGAGTTTATGATAGATGCACATGCCGAGATTGCTATTGACCTAAATATCACTCAAAACAAAAAAATAATTAAATATAGCTTTACTGTGCCCTTGGGTAAAAGCAAAGTTACTGCCGAAAACGGCATAGTAAAAGTAGATAAAATTTAGAAAATGGGAGGGAATGCATGCAAAAAACTGTTAGTGAGTTTTTGGATAAATATGATTTGCACACAAGTGCAGAAAATAGATATATTGATTTAGTATCGGAAGTTGGCGAGGTAGGCAAAGAATTTCTAAAAGGCAGCTCTTACGGCAAAACTTCTTTTAATATAACGGATAAAACTCAAGATGAAATAGGAGACTGTTTGTTTTCTTTGCTCGCATTATGTAATGAATTGCGAATTGATGCAAATAAAGCATTAGTAGAAGTACTTGATAAATATGAAACCAGATTTAGAGAAAAAGGTCATATAGGATCAAATTAATAAATTGGATAAAACAAAGTCCCGTCAAATAAATTACTTATCTGACGGGACTTTTATATCAAGGTGTAGTAGTTGTTTTAAAGCAGATATTCCGAGAGACGAAAAACATCTTTTTTAAAACTGCTGCAACCTTGTAATAATATCTTGTGAAGTTTTTAAAATAATATTCATAATAATATAAATAAATTTGTTTTTTTTAATTTGTCCATGTTATAATAAAAAAATAAACAATAACAAATGGATAAATAGAATTGTAGATTTGCAACATGAGGATGGGAGTTGGGGGCGTTTTCACACACTCAGTCAGCCAACCAAAAAGAGTCCAATGACCACTGAACAGGCTCTAAGGCGGTTGCGTATCCTTGGATTGACAAAAAATGACGAACCGATTGCAAAGGCGCTCAAATATATACAGGAGTGTTTATTGGGTAAAAAGCAATTACCTGACAGAAGAGAAAAGGTACTTAATTGGAATATTTTTGAAGAGCCATATGTTGGCAACATGGATACGCTTGTTCGAATTTGACGAGAGTAAAGCAACGGATGTAGCGCATTTTTGGTCTGAGATCATTTCTGCTTCGTTTAGAACAGGTGCATTTGATGAGGATATTTATGCTAAGGAATACAGAAAAAGAATTCCTATACTAAACAAGGGTGAAAGGCTTATTATGGCGCCCCAATTTTATATGGTAAATTTGCTTAAAGGAATATTTGATGTAAAAACTGAAAGTTATTTTATAGATTATTTCATTAACAATGAGAAAGGTATTTATTATATTTATAGTTCAAAAATAACGGAATTGCCTGCACAATTTGCTTCGCGTCAGACAAGCTTTTATCTGGCGGCATTAGAACAAATTGCAGATTATACATGTGCAAGAGAAAAACTTGGCTTTGCCGCAAGATGGCTACAGAATAACAAAGACGAAAATGGCGAATGGGATTTGGGAGCATTAGCAAAAGACGGTATATATTTTCCTCTTTCTGATAGCTGGCATAAACCTGAATACCGAAAAGCTGACTGCACAATAAGAATTAAGAAATTGCTAGAAAAAATAGTGTAAATATAATAAAAAAAGGGGCGTTGCCCCGACCCGCTTTGAGAGCGGGTTTTTTTCGTGCTAACATGGAACTTATCTCTCTTAGACAACGATATTTCCTATAGCATAAAACAAAAATGGCAAGGATTATAACCTTACCATTTTTTAAACTTGTTATTGTTTGTTAATTATCCGCCGCAAAGGCAAAATGACACTTTTGAAAAGCAAAATGGGATTTTGCTATGCGGACTCCTTATTAAGTCCGACCAAATCGGTTATGCCGGTTTGCGTTTGGTCGGTAGACATTAGCCTAATACATACCGCCCATACCGCCCATACCGCCGCCAGCCGGCATTGCAGGTTCTGGTTCCGGTAGGTCAGCTACTACGCTTTCGGTTGTTAGTAGGGTAGCGGCTACGCTTGCTGCGTTTTGTAGGGCAGAGCGTGTTACCTTTGTCGGGTCGATTATGCCTTTTGCTACTATATCGCCGTACTCGTCTTTTAGAGCATCATAACCGTAAGTTACTTTTTTGTTATTAGCAAGGATTGTATTTACAACAACGCCACCGTCAACACCTGCGTTGATTGCAATTTGGCGGATAGGAGCCTCTAGGCTCTTTAGGACAATCTCGGCACCTGTTTTCTCGTCACCTGTTAGGGTTTCGATGTGCTTTTTGAGAGCAGGAATAGCAGCAAGAAGTGCAACACCGCCGCCGGGTACGATACCTTCTTCAACTGCCGCACGGGTAGCTGACAGAGCATCCTCGATACGAAGCTTTTTCTCTTTCATTTCTACTTCGGTTGCTGCGCCTACATTGACTACTGCAACGCCGCCTGCTAGTTTTGCCAAACGTTCTGCAAGCTTTTCTTTGTCGTAGTCAGAAGTAGTAACTTCCATTTGTGCACGGATAGATTTTACGCGTGCTTTAATTTCGTCGGCAGAACCGCTGCCTTCTACTATAATTGTGTTGTCTTTGTCAACTTTTACTTGTTTTGCGCGTCCTAGCATGTTGAATGTTACATCTTTGAACTCGATGCCCATTTCTTCGGATACAACCTGGCCGCCTGTAAGGATAGCGATATCCTTTAGCAGTTCTTTGCGTCTGTCGCCAAAGCCCGGAGCTTTTACGGCAACACAGTTGAATGTTCCACGCAATTTGTTTACTACAAGAGTCGCCAAAGCGTCACTCTCGAAGTCATCAGCAATAAGCAATAGCTTTGCGCCTTGCGATACAACCTGTTCGAGTATCGGTAGGATTTCTTGGATATTGCTGATTTTTTTGTCTGTAATTAGGATTACAGGGTTTTCCAGCACTGCTTCCATTTTGTCTGCATTTGTAACCATGTATGCCGAAGCGTATCCACGGTCAAATTGCATACCTTCTACTAGTGAAAGGTTGGTGTCCATAGTTTTTGATTCTTCTACTGTGATAACGCCGTCTTTGCCGACTTTTTCCATAGCTTCTGCAATAAGCTCGCCGACAGCTTCGTCGCTTGCCGAGTTTGCCGCTACCTGCATGATAGAAGTCTTTGTTTCTACTGGCTTAGATATACTCTTTAGGTGGTCTACTACAACTTTTGCAGAAGACGCAATACCTTTTTTTAGTACCATTGGATTCGCGCCTGCTGCAAGGTTCTTTAGACCCTCTTTGATAATAGCTTGAGCTAGTACGCATGCGGTAGTTGTACCGTCACCCGCGATATCGTTTGTTTTTGTGCAAACTTCTTTTAGCACTTGCGCGCCCATATTCTCGAAAGCGTCTTCTAGTTCGATTTCTTTAGCAATAGTAACGCCGTCGTTTGTGATTAGGGGAGTGCCGTACTTTTTAGATAAAACTACATTACGACCTTTTGGACCTAGTGTGATTTTTACGGTATCAGATAGAATATTTACGCCTTGTTCTAAGGCTTTTCTTGCTTCTTCACCGGTTTTGATTTGTTTTGCCATAATAAAATTGTTCCTCCAATAAATTTATTATTTTATTCTACGATTGCTAAAATATCGCTCTGACGCATTATAGTAACTTCTTTACCGTCGATTTTAAACTCCGACCCTGCGTACTTAGAGTATAGTACCTTGTCGCCGACTTTTACTTGCATAGTGATTTCTTTTCCGTCAACTATTCCGCCGGGACCCACGGCAACAACTTTTGCCATTTGTGGCTTTTCTTGGTCTTTTGTAAGCAGTACAATGCCGCTTTTGGTTTTTTCTTCAGAATCAATAGATTCAATTACGATTCTGTCGAATAAGGGTTTGATTTTCATTTTGTTCTTTTCCTCCAAAAAATTTTTTCTATATATAAATCAAGTTATATGATAGACTATATATTGTAAAAAATCAAGCAAAATCAAGCAGTAAGTAGTATATTTGGTAGTTTTTTATCTTTTTTAAAATAGTTGTCTTTGCTTGCCTTTCTCCATTATTTTTGATATACTAGATATAGTTTAAAAAATACTAATGGAGAAGATATGGGTTTAGATAAGGTTATTGAGGAGTACCTAAAGGATGGTATATCTGGTGAAAAATCTGATAAATGGGACAACCGCTTTATGGAAGTTGCAAAGATTGTGTCGGGCTGGTCAAGCTGTATCAACAGGCAGGTTGGTGCGGTTATCACCAAAAACAAGCGGATTTTGACTACCGGTTACAACGGGGCAAGCAGTGGGATTTCTAGCTGTAATGATCGTGGCACTTGTATGCGTAAGGATTTAAGTATAGAAAGCGGAACGCGTCACGAACTGTGTTATGCTACTCATGCTGAACAGAACGCAATCATTCAGGCAGCAAAGCTAGGTGTGTCTATAGACGGGGGAACTCTTTATTGTACGCATCAGCCATGCTCTATTTGCGCCAAGATGATTATTAACAGCGGAATCAAAAGAATTGTGTATAGCGGTGAGTATCCGGACGAGTTTTCTATAAAGCTACTTACCGAAGCAAATGTCGAAATGATTAAGCTGTAAATATTAGAGTTTTTTAAAATCAGGATTTAAGTCCTGGTTTTTTTTGTTATTGATGTAATAACTTTTTTACATAATATTTAAAAAAACTCTTGACAAATCTTGTTTGCGGATTTATAATAACATTAAGGTCAAAGAAAGTCAAACATTTTTTAGGATATTTTTAAAAAAATTTTAACTAAGTTTTGTAAGGAGGTGTACAATGGCTAATATAAGTGATTTGATAGAAGCATTTTTGCTCGAAACGCTTGGCGAGGACGAAAAGCTTGTACTTAGCCGTAACGAGTTGGCTGCATTTTTTTCGTGTGCGCCTAGCCAGATTAATTATGTGCTCTCTACACGCTTTACGCCCGAACGCGGATATGTGATTGAATCAAGACGCGGCGGAGGGGGTTCGGTAACAGTAGTAAAATTGAGCCAGCCACCTAATAGGGCTTATTCGAATTATATAAATAGTTCGTTAGAGACTGGAATAAGCTATATAAAGACAACGCAGGTGTTAGAGCGTATGTGTGCGGATGATATTATATCTGTACGCGAAGCAAATATACTTGCTGCGGCTCTTAGCGACAAGGCACTGATTGCTCCCGCCGTAATCAAAGATAGTCTTCGTTCGAGTATATTAAAATCCGTACTGCTTCATTTATTAAAGGAGGTTTAATCAAATATGATTTGTGACGAATGTAAAAAAAATCAGGCATCGTATCATTCGATAAAAAAATACAACGGGATATCTACCGAAAAACATTTATGCAATGAATGTTATGTAAAACAAGGTGTTAAGTTTAACGATGTCAATAATTTGTTTGCAGGCTTTACCGGATTATTTGAGGCACCAAGACGAGCGCAAGCAATTTGCAAAAAGTGTGGTACATCGAGTGTTGAGTTTTTGGAAAGCGGTTTTGTCGGCTGTGCAGAATGTTATAATGAATTGGAATCTGCGATTTTACCGGTTATAAAGCGCGTGCAAAGCGGTACGCAGCATATAGGTAAATTACCGAATTCCAGCGCAGAACAGACCCATGCCGCCAGAGAATACGAAAGATTACAACAAGAGCTTAGCTGTGCAATAGAGATAGAGGACTTTGAACAGGCTATGGTTCTAAGAGATAAGATACGGGCACTTAAGGAAGCGGCGTCGATCTAAATGGTAAGGTAACAGGAGTTTGAATATGGATACTAAATTTGACGATGTTGTAATATCCTCACGAATAAGGCTTGCCAGAAATATAGACGGGCTTAATTTTGCAAGCAAAATTGATGCTGTTACTGCGCGTTCTTTGCCTCATGATATATACTCGGCTATTAATGGGTCGGAGCAGTATATGCTTTACCGTATGGCAGAAATGAACCGTGCTGACAGCGAGATATTAAAGGAAAAACATCTTATATCAGATGACCTTTTGCACAACCGTGATTGCGGTGCCGTTATTATTAATGAGTCTGAAACAATCAGTATTATGGTAAATGAGGAGGACCATCTACGGGAGCAGTGCATACTCCCTGGACTATGTCTTGACGAGGCGTTTGATAAGATAAATTCGCTTGACAATTTGATATCAAAAAGTTTACCGTTTTCGTTTGATAAAAACCTGGGATACTTGACTGCATGCCCTACAAATTTAGGCACAGGTATGCGTGCGTCGGCAATGGTTTTTCTGCCGGGTCTTTCTATATATAATAGTCTTGAGGCGTGTGTAAATGCCGTTTCTCGCCTTAATATGACGATTCGCGGGGTTTACGGAGAAGGAAGTGACATTGCAGGTTATATGTTTCAGGTATCAAACCAAAAAACTTTGGGCTACTCGGAGGAGCAAATTATTGATTCTGTCGGTGCCGCAATCGGTCACATAGTCGATGCGGAATTGCGCTCGCGCGATGCACTGATAAAGAGCGGTCAGATAGAGCTAAAGGACAAGATTTTGCGTGCTTACGGAACGCTTACCAACGCTTATAAAATGGATACAAAAGAGTTTATGCATCTGATGGCATTGCTTAAACTAGGTGTTTATTACGGTTTTATTTCGACTAGTGACAAGAGCCGTATTGATAAGCTTATTACTTCGGCACAACCGGCGGGTATAGCGTCGCTTTCGCAAAAGGAATTGTCAGGGACAGAGCGTGACATAATGAGGGCAGGTTATGTATCTAAAAGCTTGACGGCTTTTACAAAAAAGAATTAAGAATAAAAAGAATAAGAAATTCTTAGGAGGTATTAAAATTATGCAATTTGCAATATCGGAAAATTTACAAAAAGCTATTGAAAATGCACAGAAGGTTGCGCTAAAATATTCTAATCCCGAAATAGGAACCGAACATATTTTGTACGGTCTTATTACGGTTGAGGATAGTATTGCAAGCCGTCTTTTAAAAAATGCCGGACTTAACGCAAAGACTATCGAGAAAGTTCTTGAACAGGGTGAGCATGCGCAGGTTATCGGTGGTATTGATCTTACGACCAGAGTTAAACAGACTCTTATGGCGGCGGATAGATTTTGCCGTCAACTAGGTCAGGAGTTTGTTAGTACCGAGCATGCATTATATTGCTTGTTGTCTGATGAGACAAGCTTTGCCTTTTCTATTTTGCTAAACTCTAAAGTGAATGTAAATGCTTTGCGGAATGAGCTGAAACAATTTTTTGAAAAGGGTAAAGATGCGATAGGAAATGTCGGCGGCGGCGGAGTTTCGCAAAAATTACCCGCTCAGCTAAATGACCTTGGAATAGATTTGACGCAAAAGGCGGCAGAACATAAGATTGACCCTATAATCGGCCGCAAGGATGAGATTGAGCGTATAATTCAAATTCTTTGCCGCAAGACAAAAAATAATCCCGTGCTAATCGGTGAACCGGGCGTTGGAAAAAGCGCGGTCGTAGAGGGTTTGGCAAAGGCGATAGTAGAGGGCAATGTGCCTGAGTTGTTGCGGGATAAGATTGTTTTTAGTCTGGATATCGGCTCGCTTGTTGCTGGTACTAAATACCGAGGTGCATTAGAAGAAAAGCTAAAGACTGCCATCGACCTTATTATGCAACAAAAAAATATTATTGTATTTATTGACGAATTGCATACATTGGCTCAAACCGGCAGTAAAGAGGGCGAGGTTACGCCTTCGGATATTTTAAAGCCATATCTGGCTAGAGGCGAATTACAAACTATCGGAGCAACGACAACAGACGAATATAGGAAATTTATCGAAAAAGATAAGGCCCTTGAACGCAGGTTTCAGCCTATTATGGTCGCTCCGCCGAATGTTGAAGAAACTATAGAGATTTTGAAAGGACTGCGCGAGAATTACGAAGCTTTTCATAAGGTCAAAATTACTGACGAGGCATTGGAAGCGGCTGCAAAGCTTTCGGACAGATATATAATGGATAGGTTTTTGCCTGATAAAGCAATAGACTTGATTGACGAGGCTATGAGTAAGGCAAAGGTCAATTCTAGTGTTGCACCACCGAATTTGAAAGAAATGGAATCGGAATTAAAAGCTTTGGAACAGCAAAAGATTGAGGCGGTAAAACATGATGATTATTTGAAGGCGGCAAAGCTTCGTGATGAGAGCAATGCCTTGAACAAAAAAATCGAACAGCTAAAGCTTGACTGGTCGAAAAATAACGAGCGGGTTGTAGATACTATTAGTCCCGACCAAATAGCGGAGATTGTTGCTAAATGGACAAAAATACCTGTGACAAAGCTTACCGAAACCGAATCGCAAAGACTTATTAACCTTGAAGAAATTTTACACGAGCGTGTTATTGGCCAGGATAGTGCCGTTAAGAGTGTGGCAAAAGCTATACGCAGGGCAAGAGCAGGGCTAAAGGACGGCAACCGTCCTGTGGGTTCGTTCTTGTTTTTGGGACCTACCGGCGTAGGTAAGACGGAACTTACAAAAGCGCTTGGCGAGGCAATGTTTAATGACGAAAATGCGGTTATCCGTCTTGATATGTCAGAGTATATGGAGGCACATTCAGTATCAAAACTTATCGGCGCACCTCCCGGATATATCGGATTTGATGATGGCGGTCAATTGACTGAACATGTACGGCGTAAGCCCTATTCGGTTGTGGTATTTGACGAGATAGAAAAAGCGCATCCTGATGTATATAATATGCTTTTGCAAATACTGGATGACGGCAGGTTGACCGATTCGCAGGGTAGGCTTGTAAGCTTTAAGAATACTGTTATAATTATGACAAGTAATGTCGGAGCGTCTGAGATAAAAGCTTCTACAAGAAATCTTGGATTTTCGACAGGCGGCAAAAATGATAATGCGGATGCCCGTACAGAAGAAGTCTTGATGGATGCCTTAAAACGCCGCTTTAAGCCGGAGTTTATAAACCGTATTGATGTTATATCAATATTTAAGCATTTGACCCGTGAGGATATTCAAAAAATTGCGGTAATTTTGCTTAAAAAATCAGAGAAGTCATTATCGGAGCGTCTGATTAAACTTGAGCTTACACAGGAAGCTATGGATTTTGTTTTGGATAAGGGCTATGATCCAGAATACGGAGCTAGACCGTTGCGTCGTGTAATTGAACAAAACATTGAGGATAACATTGCCGAGGCAATTTTGGCAGGCAAAATAAAAGACGGTCAAAAAGTAGTAATAGATGTAAAAGACGGCGAAATAATTGTGAAATAACAGCATTAATTTTTTAAACAGTATTTACATTTGCTAAGTTGCATGTTATAATAAAGCCAGGATAAAAAATATTTTTGTCTAATACTACTACAATTAATGACGGGAGGATTTTTATGAGAATTGAGTTTGTTTCTAAGGGCTACGCAATCAGCGAAAAATTGAGGGATATTGTCACAAAAAAGATTGAAAAACTGGACAAGTATTTCGAAGACGATACCAAAATTAAGGTTATGCTAAAAGAAGCTCACGATGTACAAACAATGGAACTTACAATTGTAGATGGCAGTACGGTTTTGAGAGCGGAAGTATCCGACGATATTATGTTTAAGAACATTGATATTGCATTACCAAAACTGGAAAAGCAAATTTTGAAGCATCGGAATAAACTTGCGGACAAGTCAAAGAAATTCCGCCTAAAAGGTGCGATAACTGAATCTGCACCGCTTGTGGAAGAAAAGCGTAATGCACTTGTAAGAACAAAAACATATGAACTGACACCTATGACTGTTGAGGATGCAATAGACGAATTAGAACTTATCGGACATAGCTTTTATGTGTTTTTGAATAAAGCAACAAGTAAAATCAATGTATTATATCGCCGTTTGGACGGTGACTACGGTGTAATTGAAGCTGTTGCATAATACATAAATTATTGTAGACTGCCTAAACTAACTAAAAGCGGCTAGTTATAAAGAAAATTAGTTTGCTGGATTTAGGCAGTCTATATTGTTTTTTTAAAAAAGTAATAAGGTTAATATTGTAAACTCTATGTAAAAATAGTTATTAAAGCTTTGATTTTTTTTTAGTATTGTGATAAACTGTATATAAATTATATAAACATAATATTTTTGGAGGCAGAACAAAAAGGTATGAATCTTAAATTCGATTATAACAATATGACCGAATACGCTATCGGTGAGCAGGGAATAAAGGACAGCGATTTTATCGCAGATGCAAAACGCATTCAAAATGCATTCAGTAAAGTAGATGCAAACCGTGGTAAAGGCTGGCAGGAATGGACGGAACTTCCGTTTGTGCCCGAAAAAGAGCTTGACGAACTGATTTATTATTGCGACAATGTAAGAAAAAAAGCGGAAAGCTTTGTTATTTTTGGTATCGGCGGTTCGGCACTCGGACCTTTGGCTGTCGCATATTCAATTTTGCACATGCGCCACAACGAGCTTGCCAGAGATAAGCGCAATGCTCCTAAATATTATGTAGAGGATAATGTTGACCCTGAGCGAATGACTTCGCTTCTTGATGTTATAGATTTGAAAACCGCATATTTTAATGTAATTACAAAGAGCGGTGAGACTAGTGAAACACTATCACAATTTTTGATTTTGTATTCCTTGCTAAAAGAAAAATTAGGCGATAAGGAAGCTAAAGAACGCATCATAGTTACTACAACTATAGGTAAAGGAACACTTTACGAAATTGCCAAAAAGGAAGGCTTTAAAGTCTTTGGTGTAGGCACAGGTGTTGGCGGACGATTTTCGGTATTGTCACCGGTTGGTTTGGTGCCGTTTGCAGTTTTGGGTCTTGATGTAAAAGCTATATTAAAAGGTGCGCAAGCTATGTCTAAGGCATGCCTTAATTCTGATGTTAAGGCAAACCCTGCATTACTTACTGCATACTTGCAGGTCAAATCATCAGAAAACGGCAAGAATATGTGTGTTATGATGCCGTATGCCGACAGCTTAAAATATATGGCGGATTTCTACTGCCAACTTTGGGGAGAGTCGCTGGGCAAAGCAGTAGATAACGACGGTAATTTGGTTTATAAAGGGCAAACACCGCTAAAGGCATTAGGCGTTACTGACCAACACAGTCAAGTACAACTATATACCGAAGGGCCTTTTGATAAAGTAGTAACATTCTTGGCAGTAGAAGACTATCGCAGTGAGCAGGTTATAACTGATGACCCGAATGTGAATGCCTGTGATTTCTTAAAAGGCAGAACCATGAATGAGCTTATAAACTTTGAGAGAAGGGCTACAAAATTTGCACTAAAAAAGGCTAACAGAAGCAATTTTACTATTTTGTTGCCGCAAGTTAACGAGAATACAGTAGGCGAACTTTTGATGTACTTTATGTATCAAACAGCTTTTGCCGGTGCGCTTATGAACATAGATACTTACAATCAGCCGGGAGTTGAAGAAGGCAAAAAAGCAACATTTGCGATGTTCAACCGTAAAGGCTACGAAGAAAAGCTGACAGAGATTAAGTCGTTCAAGAAAAAAGCTGAGTATATATTGTAAGCAACTACTTTGTTTTGACTGTTTTATTTAGACTTTAATATACATTTTTTGACGACAAAATATCGGAGCAGGGTATGAGATTAGGAATTTCTACTGCATCTTTTTTCAACAGGATTTCTACCGAAATGACTTTTGATATCCTACGACAGATGCATGTAGACACAACAGAGGTATATTTGAATACATTCGCAGAGTATGAGAAGCCATTTATTGATGCGCTCGTCTCAAAACGCGGAATGATGAATGTTCATTCGGTTCACCCCCGTGGTATTCAATTCGAAACTGAACTTTTTAGTCCTAACCTGCGCGTGCGTGCGGACGCCGAAAATATATTCAAAAAAATATGTTATTCAGGTTTTATGCTAGGCGCAAAATTTTATACCTTTCACGGTCCGATAAAATTGCATAAAAAAGACTATGCATTTGATTATGTAAAGCTAGGTGAAAGGGTAAACCAGCTTATCGAAATTGCACTTAGCTACGGCGTGAGGCTGTCTTACCAAAATTCGCATTATGCTTATGGTTCCAGTCCCGATTATTTTAAACAACTATTGCGCTATTGTCCGCAGTTGTTTGCTTCGCTTGATGTAAAGCAAGCGGTTTGGGCAGGGTATGACCCGGTAAAATTTTTGGACGCTATGGAGGGCAGAATATCCACATTTCATCTTTGGGATATGAAGAAAGATTTTTCGTCCTGTATGCCCGGCGAGGGCATTGTCAAGTTCGAGAAGTTTATCAGTGAGGTTGTCAGTCGCTCTATAAATGTAAACATGATAGTCGAAGCAAACTCTAAGGACTTTAAAGACATAAACCAGCTAAAAACGGCATATGATTATCTGAATACCATGTTAGTAAGGATAATCAATTCATAGCAATTAGCCTTATAATTTAGTAAATAATATCCTTCTTAAAATCATTTGACACATATTAGCAAAAAAGCTAAAATAATATAGTAAGAAATAGATAAAAATTTGATAAGAGAGGTATAAAATGAACAAGAAGTCAATCAAAGACATAGCCGTAAAAGGAAAAAGAGTATTCGTTCGCTGTGATTTTAATGTCCCGCAGGACGAAAACGGCCGCATTACTGACGAAAACCGTATTATCGGTGCGTTGCCGACTATCAAATACCTTTTAGAGAACGGCGCAAAAGTTATTTTGAGTTCGCATTTAGGTCGTCCAAAGGGCGGTTTTGACCTAAAGTATAGCCTAAAACCTGTTGCAGTGCGTCTAAATGAGCTTCTTGGCAACAAAATTACATTGGCTAACGATGTAATCGGCGACGATGCAAAAGCAAAAGTAAATGCACTAAAAGAGGGTGAGGCAGTTCTTTTAGAAAATGTACGCTTCCATAAAGAAGAAGAAAAGAATGACCCGGAATTCTCAAAGGCTTTGGCTCAATTTGCAGACATTTATGTAAACGATGCATTCGGAACTGCACACCGTGCGCATTCCTCAACGGCTGGTATTTCTGACTTCTGCAAAGTCAATGTTTGCGGATTCCTTATTCAAAAAGAAATCGAAATCATGGGCGGCGCATTACAAAACCCTAAACGCCCGTTTATTGCAATACTTGGCGGCGCTAAGGTTTCGGACAAAATTGCAGTTATTAACAACCTTTTAGAAAAGGTCGATACATTGCTTATCGGTGGAGCAATGGCTTATACATTCCTTGCTGCAAAGGGTGGTAATGTAGGCTCAAGCAGAGTAGAAAAAGACAAACTTGATTTGGCGCGTGAATTGCTTGCAAAGGCAGAAGCAAAAAAGATAAAAATGCTATTGCCGATTGACAACATGATAGTAACCGAGTTTTCTGCAACAGCCGAAACAAAAGCTTGTGATTCAACAAATATTCCCGAGGGTTGGGAAGGTCTTGATATCGGACCAAAAACAGCCGAAATTTATGCTACCGAAATTGCAAAAGCAGGTACGGTTGTATGGAACGGTCCAATGGGCGTATTCGAGTTTGAAAGATTTGCAGTCGGCACAAGAGCAATCGCACAAAGCCTTGCAGACAACAAAAATGCAATTACAATTATTGGCGGCGGCGACAGTGCGGCAGCTGTAGAGCAGTTAGGTTTTGCCGATAAGATGACTCATATTTCGACAGGCGGCGGCGCATCACTAGAATATCTAGAGGGCAAAGTTTTACCGGGAATTGATTGTTTGGACAATAAATAAAAATTATAAATAAATTTTATTAAACTAACCTATTTATAAGGGAGAGAAAAATATGAAATCAGTACAAGTAAACCTAAAAATGGCAGAGAGCGTAAAAAACTTTGTTAACATCGTGAGTAAATATCCGTTTGATATGGACCTTAGAAGCGGTAGATTTATTATCGATGCAAAATCATTGCTGGGTATTTTCAGTCTTGATTTGTCAAAGCCTATTGTTTTAGAAATTCACAGCGACAAATGCGACGATATTCTAAAAGAGTTAGCGCCGTATACAGTATAGGAAGTAAACAATTAGCAAGATAGGGGCTCAATAAAGGGTCATATGCAGGCAAAAGTCATAAAATTAGCTCAATCGAGTACATATAGCTGCTTTAGGAAGGCTTTGAACACTCAATAGTCAATTTCTCGTCTATTGTGCCCGCCTCTAACCCCTTCTTGAAAACCCTAGAGCTTTTTACTAGCTCCTAAGATAAACATTTCTTGCTAATCTAAGATGATATGAAAAAAGTATTTGATATAATGGACGAAACGGATGAGTCGATCCAAAATTTTAACGAGGCTTGTACTCAATTATGTTCGTCAAAATTCTTTTTGGCTCCAAAAGTATTATCTAAGTTGCTCCAAATCATTGCGGGCAGTAAAAAGCTGTACGCTCTAATACAAAGCTGTACGGCAAATTTTAGTTATTCGGCAGCTTTGCGTAAAGCAAAGCGAGACAAAAATGGCAAGAAATCAATAAATATAGATGACTGTACACGACGCGAACAAATAGCTTTTACTTTTTGCTTGTTGTTTTCTTTTGACTGTCAAAAGACAGACATGCAAAAGTTTGTGCACACATACTACGAGGGCGATACTATTATCGAGGAGTTTGCATCGTTTTGCAAGCAGATAGTAGAACCGTTTAGGATAAATATAATAGCTGAACTAGAAGGTTGGATAGAAAATCCGCCGCAAGTAATGAATGTGGCAAGTAGAGGCATTGCAAAAGGTAAATCAAAAGAAATCAAAGACGAGGATGTAATACCGTCGGGCGCAATAGAATTGTTCAAAAAAAAGATTGATCATCGTTTTGTAGCTGATGAAGATGCCGAAAGCTATCTTGATGATTTGCAAGCGCAGAATTTGCTAAAACCACTGCGTGAAATTATAGATGCTACATCATCCAATCAATCACTTGATGTAAAAGAGAAAGAAGAAATATTGCTGATAAGTGAAGCGTTCGAAAAATCGCTGGAATTTGGTGGCATCAGCACAGTTAAAATTATGTTTATCGCACTAAAAAACACTCTCAAAGTCTCAAAGTTAGCTCGTTCGCTCTCTGAACAAATAAAGCTTACAGAACAATTTCTAACAGAATATGGTATATTCTAAAGGCGCAAAGCCACAAAATGGCGCAAGTGCGGAAGCAGAATTAGAAAAACTTCACGCAGAATTTGTCAGCGAGCAACAGAAGCGTATCCAATTAGAAAGAGAACTAGGCGAGGAGAGACAAAAATCCTATCAAATATCCTGTCGTTTAGAAGTAGCACAACAAGAAATTTTTCAGCTCCGTATGCAACATAATCAAGACCAAAGCTTGATTATACACAAAACATCCGAGTTACAAGCTGAAAATGATAAGCTAAAAGCCGAACTATCTCATTACGAACATTTTTCTAAGGTTCGTCCCGAAGAATTAATGCGTATCCGTCGTGAAAATGCTATCAAAGCAGCAGAACAAAGCCTCAAACAAGAGCAGGAAGAAATGTCAGCTGAAATTAAACGCAAAGAAACCCGCCATATAGTTGCCATAGCTGAACAAGCTCGTATAAGGGCTGCCCGTAAAAACCCGGGCAAATCCTATTATGAACGCCACGCCATAGACGAAGATTAAAATCAAAACACCGAATTCCTATCTGGATGTTCGGTGTTTTTCTTTGGTATATTCAGTGTTTTATCTTTTGTACAAACCTATTTTCAACTACAGTATATTGTAATAACTAAGATTTGTCAATACATATTTTAAAAATAAAAAAGAAAAAATTATATCCGAATTTTAAGTTAACAATGTCTACCTAATTTATGATAGAACTCAAAAACCAAATTCTTACATAATAAAAGTTAATACAAAAAATAGTTTAAAACACTTTACAAACAATGAAATATTTGATAAGATTATATAGCTTGATAACTACATGCCACCTTGGTCTAGTGGTCAGGACGCTGGCCTCTCACGCCGGAGTCAGGGGTTCAATTCCCCTAGGTGGTGCCAAAACAAAACGCTTACATGCAGGTAGGCGTTTTTTGTTATTTATGTGTTCTGCGCTTGCTCTAAAATTTTTGCACATCGCTAGTGGTGTTGAATATAATATAACTAGAGCGGATTATAACACAATCCGTAAGGACAAACAAAGGAGAAATTTTGTAATGGAAGGATGTAAAAAGAATGGTTTAGAAACACTATTCAAGCGTTTTAAAGGTCAACCTGTAGAGATTCTAACAGACGACGGTGTAAGATATTGTGGAATCGACCTTAATGCCGACGACGATAGCGTCGAAATCATTGACAAATTAAGTCGCATTATTTTTATTCCGTATGGACATATTGCAGCTGTTGTAGAGCCCAAAATGAATCTGACACCTTTTTGCGAAACAAATGATTGTGATTGCGAGTATAGAGGTACTGCAAACCCAAAACACTAATTTAAAATTGTAAGCTAAATATCATAAAAAGGATAACATTTGCTGTTGTCCTTTTTTTGTGCAAAAGAGTTTGTTATACTGTGTCATTACAAATATAGAACAAAAATTACAAGCAAACAGAGGTAAAAATATTATTCAATAACCAATCCGTCTTTTGTGCGTATGTAGTCAATCTTTTCTAGCGTTACAAAATAACTACATTCTTTATTAATCACCCGCAGAGCATTTGCCTCAACAAATATTGGTGTACCACTAATTATTTTACCGCCTATGCAAATATCAACTTCTCTATACTCCCACCATTTTCGATATTGTAACAATCCGCGATTATTATCTGTAGCTTGCAATGGGGTAGATATAATAGGCGTCGCAGGCAAAACATAATATGAGCGGATAGGGGTATTGTGACAAACCGCATCCCTGTCAAACTTTTTATAAAGTGTTACATTCCTCTTAGATGCAGTTTGCTCTATTTCAAATTCCTGCACTGTCTTTTTGTCAAAAGTAGTGTAGCCTGTCTGTATGTAATTTTTATTGTCAGCCTTCGTCATTCTTACTGTATTATTGCCCCATAACACATGATATGAATGAACTGGTAGGATAGTGCCACCAAACCACAACTTTTTCTTTGTCTGCTCCTTTCACCTTCGTGAACTATATGACACACTTATTTATCAAATAGGACACACTTTATTCATAAATAAGGCTAAAATACGCAAAAAAACGCCAATAATTCTTGACAAATTGTGAATAAATTGTTAATATGTAGTCGATTATGAATATTTTGTTACATAATGACTATATTATTAATACAATAAATACATAGATATTCATATCAAAAGGTGGCTTGTGCCATCAAAAACCAAAAACAACAATTTAATATGATATAACTATTTCTGTGAGAGGAAAGAATTATGAAAAGTTTTGAAAAGAGTGCCAAAAGGCGCGCCGGCTTTTTTGGCCGTGTTCTACTACTTACGATAAGTCTACTAATAGGCTTGTCTTTATCTGCATGTACTTTGGATAAATCATCTATTGGCAGTTTAGAATTAAAAACTAACAAATCTGATTTGACTGTTCCTTACAATGCTTACAATGCGATAACCTCAAAAACATTTACCTATACAGGAAGTGTTCAAACTCATGCTATTACTACAGCTGGCTTGTATCTTTTTGAGGTTTGGGGGGCTGAAGGTGGAACTTCTACTTTTAATGGTGCGACCAATTTAGTGGGAGGTAAAGGTGGTTATGCAGCAGGATATATTAATATTACTGCATCTACCACATATTATATTTATGTTGGACAAAAAGGCGGTAACGGAATCTCTACTGCAGGTACTAATAATTCTGCAGGCGGTGGCGGCGGTGGCGGTTCGGATATAAGAACAACAAACAATAACACTGCTGCAAACCGTATAATGGTTGCAGGCGGTGGCGGCGGTGGCGGCGCTGGTGCAGGGGCAGGCGGTGCTGGTGGCGGTTTGTATGGTTTAGGAGCTGGTGGTAATGCTACAAATGGTAGTGCTTCCGGCGGTGGTAACGGCGGTTACTCAACATCTACTACAGGTGGATTTGGTGGCGGTGGCGGTGGCGGTGGAACGGGCGGTGGCGGTGGCGGTTCTACTTATTTTGTTAATGATGGAACTTTTACTGTCGGTAAAGGTGGCGGAGTAGGCGGGTATGGATCTCCGTCATTCCGTACTGCTGATGGCACAAGGAAAGATGGTGGAGCGGGCGGCGGACTTATGGGCGGCGGTGGCGGTGCTACTAATGGTTCTGGAACAGCTACAGCCGGTTCTGCGTCGGGTGGAGGTTCAGTTAGTGCAGCTACTAGTGCAGGTGGGTCGGGCGGCTCTTCAAACGGTACAGGTGGAGCGGGCGGCTCATCTAACGGTGTTACAGGCGGTGCTGGCGGCTGGGGCGGTGGCGGCGGTGGATCAAATAGAGTAGGTTATGCTGGAGCTGGTGGTGGCGGCGGTGGCGGCGGCGGTTATTACGGCGGTGGCGGCGGCGGCGAGTATCATGGCGGCGGCGGCGGTAGCGGCTATGTTGATACAGGTCGTTTTAGCAATGTTGTTCAACTTGATGGTACACAATCTATACCTAATGCGGCAGGCGGTAATAATGTAATAGGCTGGAGCGGTGATGGCAGAGTGAGAATAAGCCAAGTAACCTTACCCTATACAGTAAAAAACTATACAAACACAAAATTAGCGGTTGGTGTGACTAACGAGGCAGTAGCAAGTACAGCAATAGCAACAGAATATACAGCAACAACAACAGGCTTACAATACTATGCAACCGGAGCACAAAACCTATTCTTGGATGCAAACGGAGCAAGCAATGCCAGTGCATATCTGAGTGTAAATGTAACAAGTGCAACAAGCATGACAATCACGCCAAAGACTACTTTTACTAGCCGTACTTTTTATGTTCGAATGAAAGGTACACTCGGCGGAGTTAATAAGAATATAACCTACGAGCAGTATATACCTGTTACATTAGCAGCGGAAATACCGTATCAAATAAAAAACAAAGCAGTGACACTCACGCGGAATGTAAACAGCACAGCAATCACAGGCGCAGAAATGGCGGTTGAAGCGCAAGCGACAACGACAGGCTTGACATTCAGCACATTTAATGAGTTATACACGGACGCTAATTGTACAGTGAGTGCCAATCCATGGCTAACGGTATCGGGTTCGGCAGCTAGCATAGTAATAAAACCATTAGTGGCAATACCGACAGCCAAGACATTTTATGCAAAGATGTCAGGGGCTAAAGGTGGAATAAACCAGAATGTGGCGTATAGTGTTAATGTCCCAATAAGCATAACAACAACCAATGCAAATTGGGCACTCACGCCGGATACCACAGCATTTATGTCACGAAATCCGGGAGTGAATGCAGCAACTTACGGAATGAGTTCAAATAC
>JALQSN010000363.1:0-49935 GCA_023690525.1 Holotrichia oblita | reverse complement strand
ATATCAACAATACGCAGGGCATTTTCGATAATTTGTCCGTCTTGTATGTCTTCGGTTAGTATTAAATTACAACCGCATTCCAACGCGGACGCTAACATTAAACAGTCATAATAAGAATATTTATAACACTCTTTTAAATCAAGCGCTTTATAAATAATTTTCTTTTGGACAATAATTACTTCATCGCAAACCAGTTCAACGTTATCAAGGTGTTTCTTAATTTTATCTTTACTCCAATTAAATTTATTAAACCAAACATTACTTGCTTCATTAAATGCTTGTGTACTCGTTATGCAAGTATAATTGTTTAGTGCTTTATAAGCGATTTGCCTTTTTGGCACATCATTTTCCGAGTAAAAATAAATAAGGACATTTGTGTCTAAAAAAGCTTTACCGCTCATTAGCTTCCTCCCTGTTCCATTTCCAACCTTTAGTGTCAATGGTAGGTGATAATAATAAATCGCTTTTTTCTTAATATTTTCAACTTCAGGGTTTAAATATTTAGGGGTTTCCGATAAAAGAATAACCTTAACGTTATCCGAAATCTTGTTACGGTATTCGGCGGGTATATGAATAATACCGTCATTTACAGTGGCTTGAAATTCGTATGCTGTCATTTCCATATAATCTTACTCCTTTTTTTAATAACGAGCTCCTTACATATCCTTATATATTTGACCGCGATTTCCTATATTTAATACAGTAATAAGTAAAATATCATCTTGAATTTTATATATTATCCGATAATCGCCTACACGTAAGCGGAATGCATTAATCTTTCCACTTAAACGTTTTATATCGCCTAACGGTAATTTACTTATTGCACATAAAAGTCGTATCTGTTGATTTTTTGGCTGAGATTGCTTTTTTAATATTAAGAAGATGTTCTCATAGGTAAAATCACAGTATAATTGGCGGATTTTCCGTCATACTGCGTTAATTTCTCCTTAAATATCAACGGATATTAGCGTCGAAATTGCCTTGTATGGCAAAAAATCCACTCGATTATCCAGCACTTCCACCTAAGAGAACAACTTCTAAGATTTTATATGTCATTCTAAACTAATCCCTAATTCTTTCGTAAAGTCTTGAATTGTTATACTGTCATTCTTTTTCGGGTCAGAGTCGTTCTCATAATCATTTAGCAATTTCATGCAATACGAATCATCGGCAGATTCGGTAGCCAGATTTTTAACACTTCTTAATAACTCAGCTACATTATATAATTGTTCCTCATTAAATTCGTTAATGAGTTCTATACATAAATCTTTATTTGAAATATTAATCTCCTTGTATAGTATTTAATCTATTTTAATTATAACATATCCACGCGTTTATGCTGATTAAACCGCTATTTGTATTGCGTGGATATACATGTCGGCAAGCGACTTGAGTAAACTACATTTATTATAACACAAGAAAACTATACCGTCAACGCTTTTCATAAAACCGCATATCCATCTTTCAATTGACAATTACGGTTTATTATGGTAAGATAATGCATAATATTAAAATCAAATTAATGGAGGTACACAAAAATAAAAAAAGCCAAAGACATACACCTGACAGTATCGCAGAATGACGAAAACTTGCTTCTTGCATTCCTTATAAAAAAGTTATCGCGACCTGCGGAAAACGGAATGTCTAAAAAAGATATAAAAGCTTTACTAGAACATTCTTCCATAGTTGTAAACGGAAAGATTCAAACTAAATTCGATTATAAATTGAAAAAAGGTGATGTTGTTTTAATTGATTTTAACAACCGTCATTTTTTCCTGCAAAAATACCGTATAAAAATAATCTATGAGGACAATGAATTTTTAGTTATAAACAAGCCTTGCGGACTTTTATCCGTTTCGGCAGGTTATGAAAATAAAAACAAAAACCAGAATCAAATAAACGCTCATGATATAATGAGCGATTATATTAATGCTGATACTGCTTCCGGTAAAAACAACAACCGTGTAAATATGTATACCGTTCACCGTCTTGACAAGGATACTTCCGGTGTATTAATTTTTTCAAAATCGCGTGAGTTTAAAGAACTTCTTCAGGAAAACTGGAACGGAATTGTTTCAGAAAGGCTTTACTATGCAATAGCGGAGGGTGTTTTTGAAAAGAAACAGGATACTTTGATAAGCTATCTTACACAGGATAAAAACGGAATGGTTTACAGCGTCCGAAATTTGAATTGTAACGATAAAAAGGGAAAACCTTTAAAAATAGAAAAAGCTGTTACCCAGTATAATGTAATTAAAGAAAACGAAAGCTTTTCCATGCTCGACATAAGTATAAGCACGGGGAAGAAAAATCAAATACGCGTTGCATTGAGAGATTCCAAGCACCCCGTTATCGGCGATAAAAAATACGGCTCGAATGCTGACCCCATAAAAAGATTAGGTCTGCACGCGTACCGATTGACATTAAAACACCCTGTAAACGGTAAAATTTTGAGCTTTGAAGCGAAAATGCCGAAAGAATTTAACCGTTTATTTATTAAACAGAATTAAAAAAATATAAATTGTAAGGCGTAATTTCATCATTACGCCGTTTTTAATTTTAATCATCTATTTATCCATAAAAAAGCAACTAACCTTTGCTTGAATTTAAAGTGCATGTTAGTTATAATGTTAGTAGAGGTGATGCAATGTTTAACACTAAAAAATTCGGTGCTTATATTTCGCGTTTACGAAAAAATGCCGATATGACGCAATCCGAACTTGCTGAAAGGTTGAACCTTACAAGACAGGCAATTTCAAAGTACGAAACAGGCGACAGTTTTCCTGATATATCAATACTTATTCAAATTGCGGAAATATTTAAACTAACGCTTGACGAATTGATTAATTCAAGCAATCCGACAAAAGGCGAAATAATAATTCTTAAAAACACATCAGACGAAGAAGACGAAGCAATAAATATCCGTGATTTAATAAATCTTGCTCCATTAATAAAACCAAGTATTCTTGGAACTTTTTCAAAAAAACTAAGCGACGACGGGATTGATGTTTCTCACTTCGTGTCTCTTGTCCAATATTTGAATGACAAGGATTTATATCAATTAATAAATTCGGTTGAATATAACGTGTTAAATGAGGAAGTATTGGAAAAAATAATTGCGTTTTTAGACACCTCATCGAAAGAAGCCATTGTAAGAAAGATAATTGAGGGTGAAAGCGACTGGCGTTTGCTGAAAACAATGTTCCCTTACATTGAAGATATGACAGGTCAGCTTGAAGCCGCATTTGTTGACGGAGCATTGCCACAAGAAGTTCAGGATATGTTAAACGAATACTGGATAAATAAAAACTGATTATAAGAACCGCACGCCGTTAGCCGCAGGCAAGCTGCGGACGGCTGAGCGAACCTTGAAACGAAGCGGGGGACATATTGCCTCGTTATAGGAGGAACGTAATGAATATTTTTAAATGCCCGAAATGCGGTAAATTGTTAAATGGTTTTATTCCCGCAAAATGTGAATGCGGTTATTCCATACCTGTTATAAACGGGGTTTGGCAATTCACAAATGACAAACCCATATCAGTTGATGGGGACGGTTTGAAATGGCTGGGATATGAATATGTCGGTGAAAATTATAGACCGGATTATTTTTATAACAAGGATAATGAAAAACTCGGAAATTATGTTAATCTTGCCGAATTTTTAGGTGATGGTAAGATTATTCTCGATGTTGGCACTGGATTAGGTGAAATTGCGATTTCGATTGCCATGTCCGGTTTAAAAGTAATAGCCGCCGATATTTCACAAACCATGCTAGAAGCGGCTGTAAACAGAGCGAAACATCATAATATTCCGAACGAAAATATAATATTTGTTCGCATGAACGGTTATAAACTTGAGTTAGCCGACAACAGCATTGACGCGGTGCGGGCACAGGATGTTCTTCATCAAGTAGATAAACCCGAATTGATGATGAATGAAATGTTACGTGTATTGAAACTGGAAGGCTACTTGCTTCAACCCGGAGGCGGTAAAGTTTTGGGTTTTACAGAAGAACAAAAAGCGGCAAATTCGCGATATAATGAAACGGAAAAAGATATTCAGGATTTTTATTATAAACTTATTAAAGAAACCGGATATGGCGAACCGGTATTTTCGAGTTGGGAGAAAGCGGCGGAATGCATAAACGAAAATTTTATCGAATTTAAACCTATTGATGATACAGGTGCATATTGGGCGGATAATGTTGAATGGCCTTTAAAATGGGGACTTCATAAAACTAAAACAAGGGCAGCAGGTTCAATGCAGTTGATACCTGATGACATACATAACACCGCATGGGAGAAAACTGATAAATACGCTAAAAACAAATACGGCGAAAATTATGAGGACATAACTCGATTTTATAATCACACAAGCGGCGTGGCTTTATTTAAACGACGTGCGTAAAAATTATTGCGTTTATATGAAAATATTAAGGCGTAATGTTATCATTACGCCGTTAACTTTTTAATCAATCTTATGAAATCATACCCAATAATTCATAATAAACCCGTTCTGTTTCTTCTTCACTGTCATCATTATAAAAAACCGCAGGACCTTCCGTACATTCAATAACAATCAATTGTGATATTTCTTTGTCAATCATAGCAAACACTTTACCGTAACCGTTAAATTTAAAATCTCCCCTAAACATATAATCAGTTGCTGTTCCTTTTAATTTGCTTGCGTTAGGCAGGTCGCTTGTATTAATGAGCCGGATTGATTCCACATCAGAAATATCGAATTTATAACCGTACATATGAGAACTTATTTCTATGCTTTGATTATTTTCAATCTCAAGTTGATTAGGAGTAAAGTCGTCAATCAATATGCTTGCTGTCATCCAAAAACACCATACTATTATCAACGCTACAATAGCGTATAAAAACTTTGCGGCAGGTTTTGCGGAGTTAAAAGTTAAATTCATTCCGAACGGCGATTCGATGCAAATCCTTGAATCGTTCTTGTTATAATAAATGATTCCGTACTTCCAAAAACGTTCGTCCTCTTCATAAAAATTGTTGATTTTTTCGGCTTCGGATTTAACGCTAACCAACGAACGGTTTACCGCTTGATACTTCATAACAGCGTATAAGCATAGGATTGATAACGTTACACATAAAAAAAGTTGTTAGTATAATATATACGGTAAAATCTATCCAACCGAATATTACAAAGCTTGTACAAAGGTCTGTAATTGCTCCCACTATAGTTGCGGATAAAATTATAAGTGATAGCAGATTTTTCTTTTTAAAATTTATTTTTATATTTAATTCGCTGTCATCTCCGTATACTTTATTCGGAAATTTTGAAATAAGCGGATAAACTAAAAGCCCCGAACCCATGATAGAAACACTGATTAAAATTTTCAGCCATAATGGGTATAAATCGTGGTCTGTATCAAGTCGAGTATACGGCAAAAAGGAAAGCAGGGTTATTATTAGAGGTATAATAAAATCAACCCATGTGATTTTTAAACCTGATTTTTCTGATGAAAGCTTTGTGTCAATTTTAATAACCCTAGCGCCTTCTGTAACCCAACCTTTTTCTTTTTTAAAGAGTTTTGTCCTTTTAAAAGCTCTAGCGTAAGGCAGGTACATTATAAAACAACCAATAAAAACATATAGCATGTAATAATTAATATAAATTCCGAAATATCTGTTCTGAATTAACAAAGGAAGCGAAAACGCAATAACAAGGAGAGTTGTGGTTTTTAACTCTTTGGTAAACCGCACTTTAATAGAAGATAAATCCGAATTTCCAAGCTCGTTATGCGGTATCAACACCCCGAAAACCTTGTTTTTATGAGGTGAAATCATTGGTTTTAATACAAAATAAAATATAATCGGTACTATTAAGGAAGTCGCCCATAAAAATATGTAAAATACATATGACATTGTAAAATCACCGCACTTTCTTTTAATTTATATAACTGTTCAGGTACAAGTAGAAAATTTATATAATGTACGTTATAGGTACCGGCTTAAATTGGTTAAAAATATATGTTTGTAAAACCGCCGATTTATGTTTTAATTAACTTTTATGTTATTTAAGCGGGGATGTTCTTTCTTTGCTCCGCCCAAAGAAAGAACCAAAGAAAAGGCGGTCCTCAAACGCCGGACGGCTAAAGTGAAATTGTCGCACTCCCTCCTTTGTTTAAACTTTCCTTACGGAAAGTTTAAACAGGTCGGTCAGCTCCGATGCTTTTACCGTTTTCTTTTAAGTGAATTGGAAATGTTTTTTTGATATAAATAAGAGTAGTAACTATTCAGTTTTTTACGTAGAAAATAAGCATTTTCTACAGTTAATATAATTTATTTAAAAAATCAATTAAAATCATCCACGGATTGAACACTATAATTTTCCACTTTCAATTTTCAACTTTCAACTGAACAAAATAAGCATTTTCTACATTTAATCATAATTTACTTTAAAATTAGAATAATTAAAGCTCTGTTTGCAATCCTTTCATTGAATCGAACAATTCTGCACATATATTTATAAATTTAGCTTTCCCGATGCCTTTTAAAGAGGATTCTGAAATTATAACCGCAAGCTCATCATGCAACTTTTCTTCAAACTCGGCAGTTGAAACCCCTTTGCTTACATTAACGCTAACAACCGCACCGTGATGTCGGTTTATAGAGATAAACCCTTCGTTTTTCAAAAGAGCATATGCTTTGTTTACTGTCATTGTGTTTATTCCGAGGTCTCTTGCCATATTTCGTATTGTAGGGAGCGGCTCGTCAGATTGTAAATCGCCTTTTCCGATTCCAAGTACGATTTTATTCCTCAATTGCAAGTATAAAGGAATTTCGCTTTCGAGGTCTATTTCAAAAATTATTTAAATCATCTCCTTGTCTTATTTGTTATATTTGTATTATACTACATAATACAAATATTTGTCAATAGTGTTTTTTAAAATTGTGTATTGATAATTATAAATTATTTTATTTCCTGTTCAAGTGCGTCAAATTCAGGTGTCTAAAAAAATTCCCCGATTGTAATATTCAACCCGTCACAGATAGATTTAATAGTTATTATTTTTGGGTTTTGGCTTTTACCATAAAGAATACTTTTAATAGATGATGGTGGTAAACCACAAATATTAGCAAGCTTGTTAATCGACAAACCTCTCATACCGCATAATTGTAAAATTCTGTTTCTGACAGTTGTTACTATATTTTCCATATAAATCCTCCAAGATAATTTTATAGTAACAAAAAGCTATTGACAATATAGGCTATACATGCTACTATCAAGCTATACATAGCCTATATAGGAGGAGAACATGAACAGAAAAATTTACAGGAAAATAGCAAAAAAGTACGGTGTCACTGTTAAAGAAGTCAAGCACGATATGCAAGCCGCTGTTGACGAAGCGTATAAAGACCCCAATTTTTATGCACGGAATATTTATTACAAAGGTGATAAACCTACTACAGATGAAATGGTTGACCATTTAACACGCAGAGTAAAAGAATTAATTAAACCTTGATTTAATGGCATCACGAAAAAAGCAACCTCATTTTTGAGATTGCTTTTCATTTTTATAATAAAAAATTACACCTTACCGTTAAAATCGTTATCCTTGTTTTTACTAATTTCAACCGTGTTTTTTATATAGGCATATTTAAATGCTTTATTCTGCTCATTTATCTTATGTTCGCCATGTTTATGTTCGTTCTTATTCTTATTAAGCATATGTTGAACTATATTGTGTTTACTATCTTTTTCATTGCCATGATGGTGTTTATTTTGAACAGAAAAATCATTTTTATAATTTTTATAATTTTTATAAATTCCGGTTTCTTCTTCTTTTTTACCCTTTTCGGTAATTTCCAGTTCGTCTTTTTGTTTTCCGTCTGTTTTTCCCTGACTGTATTCTTCCAGTTTCTTCAATAACTCATCTATTGTGTTCCCATAAATCGCGGTGGTTTTTTTCATATGCGAATCTGATTTATCAGCTTTATCATTTTTTCCGAAATGTTTTTATCATTTTCCTTTGTATCGTTTTTCATGTTCAGTTTCGACAACCCGTCTTTTAATAGAACGTAATAATTAACCTTACCGTTTCCGTCAACTGAAACACCGTAATTTTTCACATTCTCCGCAAGACCTTTTTCCTTAACAGTTTCTTTTAAATCATCAAGCTGTTTTGTACTGTCGTCTATGATTGTTTCATATTTAACGGCAACTTCTTCATCAGCCGCCATTTTTTCCAGCAAATCGGGCGTAATGATACAGTTGTACTCGCCGTTTCCGCTCCTTAACTTTTTGCTTGCTTCGTCATCTGTTGAATAGTCCGAAATAATAAAATCAACATTTTTATATTTTTCCTGAAGCTTGCTGAGATAACTCTTAGCCTTGTCGCTCAATTCAACGGTATTTTCGGATTTTTTAGTTTTTTCTGCTGCTTGTGTTTTGATTTGGTTGTTTACGAAACCTGCCATTGCGTTATTTGTTGTTGAAGATACTGCCATAATGCTCCCGCCCTTTCACTTGATAATTTTATCTGTTTCTAATATAATATCCTATATAGTTTATATCGGTTAATTCAATTAAAACTTTAGCTTTATTAAATAAAAAATATTATTTTCTCAACGTTTTTCAATCTTGATTCGTATTATAATAGAAAGGCGGTTAAAAAGCATGTACAGTGCTATACTGTTTAACTATTAAATTTTGTACTCGAATTTAATAGTTAAACAGGGATTACGCTGTTGCGACAGCGTCCGCCGCAAAGCGGCGGTACTATTTTTCGTAGAAAAATAGTATATGAAAGTGGAAGTGGAGATGGAAACAAAAATGGAAATAAAAACAGAAATAGAAGCAACGACAATTACCGAAATTTATAACCGCAACGCAGATACAGTGTATAGAATTTGTTTTATGTACACGAAAAATAAGCACGATGCAGAAGATATGGTTCAAGACGTTTTTATCCGCTTAATGAAAAATAAAACAAGCTTCGAAAATCCCGAACATGAAAAAGCATGGCTCATTCGTGTCGCAACAAATATGTGTAAGGATTTTTTCAAATCAGCATGGGCAAAGGTTTTACGGTTGGCAGACAGTGAAAATTCCGTGTTTAATAAAACTTACATATCTGATATAGAAGATACAGATGAAACCCTGACACAAGTTCTTGCTTTGCCCGATAAATATAAAATTCCGATTTATCTGTATTATTATGAAGGATACAAGACGGCAGAAATCGCGCGGATATTTAAAAAACCCGAAAGCACGATACGGACATATCTAATGAAAGGCAGACAACTTCTCAAAAAAGAGATTGAATCAGAAAATTAAAAATCGGAAGGAAAATGAATATGGATACAAGACACATTCAAAATTTAAAACAAGCCTTTGAAAAACTAACACCAAACGACACGCAAAAAGCAATTATGCTAAGAACAATTCTCGAATCGGGCGAAAAGAAAAAGAAAAAACGTTTCGTGATGAAACCGCTTTTTACCGCTGCCGGTTTATTCTTGATAGTTGGCGGTATTGTGGCAAGTTATAATGTTGTAAAACGTGATAGTGAACAACTCGTTCCTCTTCGAGGACCAGAACCTAGTTATACTGCTGTTGATTCATCGGAGCAGGATTCAGAAGATTTAGAGCATGCCGTCGGGACAAATCCGATTTACGATGATTATGAAAATTACGAAGAAAACGAAAATAATGAATATTATACAACCTCTTCAAGCGATATTACAGAAGCAATTATATCACATGATACAACACAACTTGATGATTTCGATACTCCTTTTGATAAAACCAATTCGGATATAGAAAGTATTATATCCGAACTTAAATATGTAATTGAAAATAACAAAGATTCTTTTAACGGTATATATAACGGCGAATTTAATGAGGAAGTAACAGAAACTGTAGAGAAAATAAAAAATTATGCAAATTCTTATTATCTTTTTAATAACGAAACATTGATGTTTTATAAAAATGAAGATGAATTTACGGAAGAACTAACGGAAGATTTTCAGGAATTAGCTGAAAAGCATTTCGAGTTTCAAACAGAATTACTAAAAGTTTACGATGAATATAATTTAATTGTTCCGTTCGATATGCCGTTAAAAACAAAATACTATATTACAGCAGAATTGGGGAAAGATTTATGGAGCAAAAACTACGGACATCTGGGAATAGATTTATCCACCGAAAAAGGTACAGAAATATATGCCGCGGCAGACGGAGTGGTTTCGGAAGAAAAGTTTAACGAAAACAATGATTTTTGGAATTCAAATTACGGTTTATGCGTTATTCTCGAACACGGAAACGGTTTATCTACTTTATACGCACATTGTTCGGAGGTGCTTGTAGAGAAAGGACAGGAAGTTAAGAAAGGCGATTTAATCGCGCGGGTAGGTGGTACGGGTATGGCTTTCGGTTTTCATCTGCATTTCGAGTTCAGGATATTCGGGTTGTCATTCAACCCTAAAATAATACTTGATATATAAATCGTAATTGTTTTGTTGATTGTGTAAAATGTTTATTATCTACAGTAGGCATTTGTTTTAAAATATATGTTTTACTAACCGCCGATTTATGTTTTGTTAAACTTTTTATGTCGTTTAAGCGGGGTTGTTCTTTCTTTGCTCCGCCTTCTTTGCCGACGCGGCAAAAACAGAAAGAACCAAAGAAAGGGCGTCCCTCATTCGCCGGGCGGCTTAGGTGCGATTGTCGCACTCCCTCCTTTGTTTAAACTTTCCTTACGGAAAGTTTAAACAGGTCGGTGTTTTGACCCGAGGTCAAGTACGCTCCGATGCCTTTACCGTTTTCTTTTATGTGAATTGGAAATGTTTCCCAAAATAAAAACATCATAATTATAAAATTGATAACGTACATTATATAAATTATCTGCATAAAACAAAAATAAAAGAACACCGTTTTAGGTGTTCTTTGTTTTGAATAAAACAAAAACTATTCACTAACCAACCAGCCGTTTTTTTCAATCATCTTCTTTGCTTTCTTTACTTCATCTTTATTTAATTCCACCGCATAACTTATGTCATTATATATAATTTTTTCCATTCCCTTTATATGCTTGATTTCTTCAAGCAATAATTTATCGTCTGTTTCAATTATTGTCACATTACGCACCTTAACTCTGTCTACCTTAGACTGCCAGTCGTCAAGGGAGCGTATTACATTATCCGGCAGCGGTTTATCCGAAGCTTTTTCTAAAAAAGCTTTTATTTGATGCGGTTTGTAATAAATATTAAAAGCCCGTATTATTGACTGGAAATCAATTTTATAAACTGCGGCATTTTCATCGAGCGAAACTTTAGTCAGATATTTGCTTAAATAAGTTTCATATTTGATACGGTGTTTAAGACCGGATATAAAGACAGTATAGTCGGGTAATACAAGCAAACTTCCGTCATTGTTGTTCGTATTTTGAACATTATCAAATTCTGACGGTTCGTATTTTTTGGTTATTCCGAGAATCCATGCTCCGAGTTTTGTAATACGGAATCCGGAAATACCGACGCAATAATATTCGTCGTCAAGGATACGCGGCACATCTTCAGTATATGCAATATCAATCATTCCGATGGCGGACAAAAAGGAAAATATAAGCCTGATTATATGCGATTCGCATTCGTCCCATTCCGGTTCGTGATGGTCATGATAATATCCGTATCCGTAATCATATCCTTTCAATACGACAGATGAACTTAACAGTTTCCTGAAAAAATTTTCATGAAATACACATGCGTATTTGTCGAAATCTTCATAATTTATAAATTTATCTACAGGGCAGGTTTTTAACAGTTCTATTATTGGTTCGCGGCATAAATTCCATTTTATATAACTTTCCGGTTCGTATGTTTTAACATATGTGATGTAATGAAGCTCGTAAATCTTATTGCTTTTTATATAATCATTGAACATTTTTTTCATCAGTTTATGCGGAGGCAAAACAAGCAAATCGGCAGATTTTGGATTCGGTGAAACATTGCCTAAATTGTCAATAGTCAGCAGTCCGGAGTTAGCGGCAAGAATAAACATAGGCAAGGCTACCTTGAAATCGTTAGTCCGTTTTGCGCTTTTTGGTTCGCAAAATTCGCCTTCCAAATCACAAACTTCATCAAATCCGATTGCTTCTGACATTTTTGCAAGTTTTGTTTTTGAAAGGTCAAAAGTATCCGGCTTTACTTTCAGCTTTTCACTGCTTGCAAATACGGTAAGAGCCAAAAAATCTCCGCTTCTGTTTTCACGGGTAATAATTAAATCTTTTTTATTCTTTTTCGGAAGATATTCGCTGTATTCGTACTTAAACGGCTTTGTTATTTTTTTAAGCGTTTCTAAAATAAACATAGGCATTGTTCTTCCGTTTGGGAAAAACAATACGGCATTTGTATTGGGTAAATTATCTTGTAATATAAAGAGAAATTTTAAATATTCTGCATTATAATAATCTGTTAAAATATTTCTTGTTAATCCGTTTGCTAATGTAATCACCGTTTTTAAATTATGTTTTTCTGCGATTTTTGTTGTTGTAGGAATGTGTTCCTTTCCGTTATACTGAACAATAGCGGTTATAAAATCTTTTTCTACTTCGGATAAGTTTTCCCATATGTTTATAATATTTTGTTCGTTAGCGTAAAATTCGGACAATTCCTTAACTTTATCGGCTTTAATCGGATTCTTTTTTGACTTAAAAACAAATCTATATATAGCGTTCAGACCGGTTCCCCTAGCACAGCCATATTGGACTGTAGTTGAGCAACTATTCAGGTATTGAGCAATAATATCAATTTTATCCATTTATATTTCCTCGTCAATTATTTTATAAGGATAACCTTGTTCTGTCAGGAACAACTGGCGGTGCATTGAAAAATCTTCTTCTCTTGTTTCACGAGTTACAACCGTGTAAAAATAAGCCTTGTTCTCGCCTTTTTTCGGACGCAGTATTCGTCCGAGCCTTTGTGCTTCTTCCTGCCTTGAACCGAAACTGCCACTAACTTCAATAGCTACATTCGCGTCAGGCAGGTCAATAGCGAAATTGGCTACCTTAGATACAACGAGCGTTTTTATATCGCCGTCCTTAAAACGTTTATAAAGCTCTTCGCGCTCCTTGTTCTTGATTTTTCCCGTGATAACAGGTACATTAAGTATTTTTGCAATAATTTGAAGCTGTTCCAGATATGTACCAATAATCAGAATATAAGCTCCGTTATGGCGTTCAATCAATCTGTTGATTATTGTAAGTTTGTCCGGATTTTCTGACGCTATACGGAATTTTTCGCGTTTAGGAGCAATGGCATAAGGCATTTTAAGCTGTTCGGGTAAAGGTATGCGTATCTCAAAACATTCCGCCTGAGCTATCCAGCCTTTTCCCTCCAGCACTTTCCAACCCATTTCGTGACGTTTAGGCCCGATTAATGCGAATACGTCTGTTTCAAGACCATCTTCACGTACCAGCGTTGCGGTTAATCCAAGCCTTCGTTTCGCTTGAAGTTCTGCCGTAACCCGAAAAACCGGAGCAGGCAGCGTATGCACTTCGTCATATACAATAAATCCCCAGTTACGTTCTGAAAAAAGTTTGAAATGGTTTTGTTCGCCGTTTTTATCCTTAGCACTGATAATCTGATAAGTCGAGACTGTAACAGGCATTATTTCTTTCAGTTCCCCGCTGTATTCGCCTATCATATCAGGCGATATGTTTGTTTTACTAATGAGTTCGGCTATCCATTGCCTTACTGCTGTTATTGATGTGGTGAGAATTAAAGTTTCCGTTTTCAATTCCGCCATTGCCGTAATCCCGACAATAGTTTTTCCCGCTCCGCACGGTAAAACAACAACGCCGTGGTCGCCTTTGCCGTTAGCGCGAAAAGCACTGACAGCCGCTACTTGATAATCCCGCGGTTGGAAAATATCGCTTCTTAAATTTAAATCCAAACTCTCACCGACAGCGTATCCGGCTAAATCTTCGGGAGGGAACTGAAGATTCATGAGAGCTTGCTTAATATGTCCGCGATAAACAGCGTTAATTTTAACTCTTCCGTCCTGCGGGTCGCCGACAAAGAATTTAAAAACAGATTTTTCCGCACAAAGCTGTGCCATTATGTAGGGGTCGTCCGTTTCAAGGTATAAATCTGCCCGCTCATCTTTCAGAATACGAACCTTTCCGTAACGGTCGCCGATTTGCTTTATTCTTACCGAAATCGTTTCCGGAATCGGGTATTTGCTGTATTTTTCAAGCGAAGCCAAAACATCTGCACTTTTTAAACCTGCACTTGCCGCGTTCCAGAGAGAAATCGGGGTTATTTTATAAGTGTGAATGTATTCGGGCGACTTGATTATTTCCGCAAATGCAGAAAGTTCGTCGCGCGCGGATTCGTAGGATTCGCCCGTTGTTTCAAGCAGCATTGTCATATCGCTTTGAACTATCAGCGGTTTATATGCTTGTTCAGACATTTTTAAGGTTGCTCCTTTTATTTTTTAAATACAAATAAATATTCATGTGCTAAAAGCAAAAAATTATATTTAACGCTGTTCGTTTTCCAATACCCTGTTGCTTTACAATTATGTTGTTCTTTAATAATAATCTCTTTAAGTTTAAATCCTGCTGCCTCAAAAATTTTCATAACTTCAAAGCTCATCGGAATAACATGACCTTTTTTTCGGGTATCTCCCATAAGAATGGCACAAAATTTATTATCTTTAAGGACACGAAAGCTTTCAACAGCAACATTTTTCATTTCGCTAAGAAAATCCGAAACATTTAAACGGGAGAGATCGTTTTCAATATCTTCGCTATAGAGAATAATATTGGCGTAGGGCGGATGGGTACATATGAAATCAATACTTTTATCTATAATGAAATTTAAACTTCTAGCGTCACCTTTTTTAATATACACCTTAGTTTCTGATGGGAAGTCAAAAGTTGTCTTTTCGCGACATCGTTCCAAAGCGGCAGAATTTACATCAACACCGATTATATTACGGTTTAAAAGCTTGGCTTCAATCAATGTCGTGCCACCACCCGCAAATTGATCCAGTACCAAATCTCCCTTTGTTGAATATCTCAACAAAAGGTTTCGAGGAATATAGGGAGACCAATTTCCACGATACTTTGCATCATGGGTTGCCCAGTTGCCGCGTTCCGGAAAATTCCAAACAGTATTCATTTCAAGTTCAAAGTTATCAGGCTCCCATTTTATCTCTTTCATAAAAAAATCCTACTCATTACATTATTTTCCAAGTCTGCGATGCTGTAGATATGCTCCATTACATCAAATGTTTCCATAAGGTTATTACGGGCGTTGTTCCAACCCTTTCCGTCAGTGAACCAAACAAACGTAAATTCATTTATTAAACTCGATTCCTTTGCTAATGTTTTATAACTACGGGCAGTTTCGTTAAGTTTTGAACCTCCGCTTGTATAGAAATTTGTTTCAATACCATATATTTTCTTTTGTGTTTTTACAACAAAGTCAAAGCGTTTTACTGTTTTGCCGTTATTAGTAAGTGCGGATAAATTGATACTCCATTTTTGTTCAATTTCCCCTATTTTCATTTCCTTGAAATAACTTTCGCCACTAATAAAACCGTTTTTCTTTAAGTAAAATTCAACAAGATTTTCCATTAAATGACCTCCGCGATTCTTCCGCCCGTTAGAATCAAGACCTGTTTCTACTCCTGTCGCATAATCTATGAGATTATTAATTAAACGGTTTTCAAGTAAATCAAACAGACCTGTTTTTCGCATGAAATCTTTGTACTGTGATGTGGAATAATTTTGCTTTTTAAAGTTATATCGGAACTCACTGTCATCATCAGTTACGTAAATTTCATTTTCGCGTACAGCAAGAAACAGTGGAATACATTTCAAGCATTCAGGGTACTTTTTAAGTAATAATTCAAAATCATGTTCAATATCTTTAGAACCAATAAGTGAATTGAGAATGTTTAGCTCTATTTTAATTTTATCAACATTTCGATATACCTTTTTAAAATCAATATAATAATTATAATCTGATATACATTCTTTAAAACAGGAAAACCATGAATCGAATTCACGCATTTTACTTTCTCCTAATATTATTATAGATTGTTGCAAATAAGCAATTCGCTTATTTTTCCGCGTTTTTTCGCATTAGAGTTTAACATCCTTGATGCGTATATCCGGCTTATATTATAATTAGAATAAAGTTTATCAAAAAAGTCATCATTTTCATTTATGTTTTTTGGATCAGAGTTGCTTAATACGACATATGCGCCCTTGCGATTTATTATATCAATAAAAAGAGCAAGTTCTTTTTGAGCGGAATCGTTAAAGCCATCTTTTGCATAGGAAGTAAAAGATGAAGTTGTTGAAATAGGACGGTATGGAGGATCAAAGTAAACAAAGGTTTCATTATCGATAAAATCGATTGATTGTTTATAATCTTCGCAAACGATTTTGATATTACGTAATTTTTTTGCAACATTACGAAGGTTAATCTCATCACATATTGTTGGGTTCTTATAACTTCCTTGCGGAACATTGAATAATCCTTTGCTATTAACGCGATATAAACCGTTAAAGCAAGTGCGGTTAAGAAAAATAAACAACGCGGCAAGATCCGGTTCGTTATTAGAATAATTTTTTAAAACATTAAACCGATCCCGTATTTCATAATAAGTATATTTCCTTGTGGATTCATTCGCAGATAAATAACGTTCTTCGTATCGTTTAAGTAAATTTATTAATGTATCTGTATTATCCCGTATAGTTACGTATGTAAATATTAATTCTTTATTTATATCGCTGATATATACTTTTGATAGATCAAAATGATTAAGAATATCAAATAATACTGCACCGCCACCAACAAATGGTTCGGCGTATTTATTTATTCTTTTTCCAAGTTCCGATGGGTATTTCATTCGTATTTCCGTTAAAGTTTGTGATTTTCCTCCGACCCATTTTATAAAAGGTTTTATATAATTTTCTTTTGTTAAAATTGATTTCATATCATGAACTCCATATATTAATGATTTATTTTTATCTGGCTATTTTGTCTTATCCGCAAGTTTACGCCGTTTAAATAATTATATTGATTGTGCAGTTATGTTAAAAATAGGTTCGATATATCTATTATACCATAAAAAATAAAAAAATAAAAGATTTTTATACTTCTTTTACCGCAAATTAATAAGGACGCGTTTTTGAGCGTCCTATAATATAAAATTGCAATTATTTAATTATATGTAAGAAATTTATATATGTACGGTATTGGTGTTTGAAATGTTATGTAGGGGCGAAATCTTTGCCGCAGCGGCAAAAACGTGTTCGCCCGATAATTCCGCTGGTTTTATACGGGTACAACCAGAACACATAGCGGGCGAACACTGTTCGCCCCTACATGTCGATACCGTACCTAATAAGCATTTTCTACAATTAATCCTTTTTAATATTATACCATAAAACATAAAAAAATAAAAGATTTTTTACAATCTCTTTTGCAACAAAAAAACAGATTTAAAGGACGCCGTTTAAGACGTCCCCAATGTAAATTATTAAATTTCTGCTTACCGCCTTAACGCTTCAATAGGTTCAAGTCTGGCCGCTTTTAACGCAGGGTACACACCGAACATAACACCCATCATCACCGAAACTACGATAGGTATAACAATTCCGTTAATATCGGGAACATAAGGCATTCCAAGCACTCCGCAACCCAACAAGGAAACAAGAACCGCCGAAACAGCTCCGACAATGCTCCCTATTAATGTCAGCAGCATGCTTTCAAATAAAAACTCACGCATTATGTCGAAATCCCTTGCTCCGATTGACTTTTTAATACCTATCTCACGAGTTCGTTCATTCACCGAAACGAGCATTGTAGTCATCACCGTAATTCCGGACACGAAAAGCGAAATTCCCGCTATAAGCGATAAAATAAGCGTTACAGTATTCAGAATATTTTCAAGCTGTTCTTTTTGCTGTAGTAAATTAGCGGCATATATACCGTTAGAAGAATCCGTATCTTTAATTTCGTTCAGCTTTAACTCTATTTGTTCGCCGACCTGACTGCAATCCTGCGTATTATTCAAAAGCACCGCAATTTTGTCATAACTTGTCCGTCCGGTAAGCCTTTGCATTGCAGAAAAAGGTAAATATATAAAATTGGGTATAACTCCCGACAGAGCAGATTGCAGCATACTCATTCCCGAACTAGCAACACCGATTATCTCAAATTCATAATACGCACCGCCAAGCAGTATCTTTGCGGTTTTTCCGACTACATTGCTTCGCCCGTATGTTTTAATTGCGATTTCTTCGTCTATAACACAAACCAGTCTGCCATTTGCTGTATCGGAGGAGTTAATTAATCTGCCGTGTTTTGCTTCGAGTGAAATTATCTCCCTTGCTTCGCTGTTTATTCCCCACGCAAGACAAGTCATATTTTTATTCCTCAATATAGTTTCTGTGTTTGAAGCCATAAGAGGCATAGCTTTACTTACGCCTTTTATACGTTTAACAGCTTCAATGTCGTTAGAATCAAGGGAAATAGCCGACTTTTGTTGTTTTGGCTGAACAAGTATGGAATTTATCCCCATATCAACCATAACGCTTGATACTTGATTTGCACCTATTGTTCCTATTGACGAAATCAAAACAACAGAAAAAACTCCGACTGTTATTCCTGACATTGTAAGGAAAGAACGTGTTTTGTTGCGGAAAAAGTTTGTTCCGAGTTTTCGCATCATAATATGTTTCTCCTTTTTATAATTAAAAATTAAAAATGGAAAATTGGAAATTTTGATTTCCACTCCGTGAACGATTTTAAATTATGGTTATTAATTAATGTATGGGATATTGTAGAAAATGTTTATTAGGTACGGTATCGATTTGTAGGGGCAGACCTTGTGTCTGCCCGTTATTTAGAACCGTTCATGCGGATTTGCGGGCAGACACAAGGTCTGCCCCTACAGTTTATCATGACGTAGAAAATATAAATTATCCACATTCGATTCCTTGATTATTTAAAAATAAATTTTACTTATGGAAAATATACTAATTTTCAATTATAAAAAGTTTGCTTTTTAACAAGCCGTGAACCGCCGATTTTTTCCGGTTCGGTAACAACTTCGTCTGTTTCCCTTAATCCGGAAATCAATTCCGCACCTTCCGGAAGTTCCGCACCGGTTACTATATTACGCCGAACAGCAGAATTTCCCTTCAACACATATACATATTCGCTTTCGTCGTCCTGACAAATAACTTCATAAGGAACAACCAGCACCTGACGGGATTCCTCAACATTTATAATTGCCTGCGACGTGTAACCGGAACGCAAACCGCTGTCAGGGTTTTCTATTTCAAGAACGACATCAACCACAGTTTCTACAGTAAACCCGTTTGTGTTCTGTACTTGCTTTGCCGTATCGGAAATACCGGTTACTATCGCGGTATATGCTCCGTCGTCAAAAGCCGCACCGTTTAAAACAGCTTGCTGTCCTTTTTGAACCAATCTGATTTCGCTTTCGTTTATAGACGCCATAATGAACCAAACATTGTTTTCAACAAAAATATAACCGCTTCCCTGTACTGTTTCGCGGTGTTCCGCTTTTTGGGGATAAACGGTGCTTACCACAGGCAAAAAGCTCTTTATCACCGCAGGTACGGAAACTGCCGCATACGCTCCTGCCGCCAAAAATAAAACTAAACCCAGCCATTTAAGCATTCTTTGAAATCTGAATTTTTTTAACCCGTTGTTTTCTTTGATTGTTTCCATTCTTTCCATAATACCGTTCCTTTTTAATTGATAAATGTAAGTTATTTGTATTATGTCATTTTTTCCCCGTATTATTTACAAATTTTAAAAAGTTTACTACAGCTTTTATTTAACGTAATTAAAGCGGATATTTTTACAAAATCCGTTCACAATATAGTAAAATAATTTAGAAAGGAAAAAGCTAAATGAATTTAATAATATGCAACGAAAAATGCCGTCATCAGCAGGACGGCTATTGCTGTCTGGAAGGAAGCTCAAAAATTACGAATGCACTTGCTTCACCTTGCTGTTATTATGAAACGAATGAAAAAAACACAGGAAAATCAAACAGCGAGGTAAGTACTGATGATAAAAATTAACGAGATAAGCAAGCAGTATAAAATGGGTAAAAATACAGTACATGCGTTATCCGGCGTAAGTTTTACAATCAGCTCCGGCGAATTTGCGGCTATTGTAGGTGCGTCAGGTTCCGGAAAAACTACGCTTATGAACATTATCGGATGCCTTGACACCGCTACCCGCGGAGAATATCACCTTGACGGCGACGATATATTAAATCTACCTAAAAAGAATCTTTCACATATCAGGAATGTAAAAATAGGCTTTGTTTTTCAAAGTTTCAACCTTATTCCCACGCTGACCGCCCGTGAAAATGTAGAACTCCCGCTAATATACAGAAAAACGCCTCGTTTAGAGCGTGAAAAATTAGTGAGCGAAGCACTGGACATGGTAGGGTTGACAGAACGGGAAAAGCATCGTCCTTTTGAATTGTCAGGAGGGCAGCAGCAGCGTGTAGCTGTGGCACGTGCTATAGCTGCCCGACCGTCCGTGATTCTTGCTGATGAACCGTGCGGAAATCTTGACAGTACGGCAGGAGCGGCAGTTATGGACATACTTCGTTATTTGAATAAGAGCGGCAGAACAGTTGTTCTAATTACCCATGATATTGAAGCCGCAAAATCCGCTCACAAACTTATACGTATTTTTGACGGAAAAATTGTAAAATAAAATGCTCGTTTTTTATAATTGAAAATGGAAAATTGTAAATTGTGGTTTCCACTCCGTGGACTGTTTTAAATGACGGATTTTAAATAAATTATGGGTAATTTTAAAAAATGTTTATTAGGTGCATTGTCGATTTGTAGGGGCGAACAGTGTTCGCCCGATGTGTTCCACCCGAAATCCTGATTGTAACGGGAGGAGAACGGGCGAACACTGTTCGCCCCTACAGTTTACCGTCACGTAGAAAATATAAATATTCCGTACCTTCACGCAAGTTAATTTTCCATTTTCAATTTTCCACTTTCAATTTTAAAAATTGTGTCAGCGTCGGGTTAAATAACATATAATAAATTAAATACATAAAGAAAGGGCATGGTCATTTGTATGGCATTTGACGACAGGGAATTGCTAGCGCGGTTGATTCTGTGTGAAGCCGGGGGCGAGGGTGAAAACGGAATGCAAGCGGTCGCTACGGTCGTTATGAATCGTGTAAATGTCAGTTACGGTGAATATCAGCGGGTAGGCCGAGGGAATCTTCGCGACATAATATATCAGCCGGGACAGTTCGACTGCGTAAGAGAAATTGTAGGCGGACGCACTAATATGCAGACGGTATATAATATGCGTCCGGAGCAGATACATTATAATATTGCCGACTGGGCGTTAGGCGGCGGGTTGCTGGGTGCAGTGGGTGAATGCTTGTGGTATTTTAACCCGTACGGTTCGTGCATACAGAGTTTTCCTCCCAGTGGCTCCGGAATATTCCATACACGGGTAAATCTGCATTGTTTTTATCGTCCTACCGAACGTTACGCCCTGACATAAAAAAGGATTCCTTAAATAATACATAAGTTAACCGAACCGTATACTTTTAAATTACAACCTTTCAAGCAAAATTTTAAAACGGAGATATGAACAATGAACAATAATTATAACAACAAATACCATGGAAATACATATTACAATCCTATTATTTCGGCAACTAACACCACAAACGGGCGGTATGACGTTACTTTTGACCCGACAACTCAGGTTTTGACAGGAAATTCTTCGGTTCAGGGTATTGGTGCTGCTGAATCACAAATGGCTGTTCCGGAAACTGTTGAAAGCACGCTTTTTGTACCCGGTTTCATGCAATCGCAAATCGGGAAGCTTATGCGGGTAGAATTTTTAGTAGGGAATGTTATTCAAGACCGTGTCGGCGTTCTGCGGCAAGTTGGAGCAAGTTACATATTATTGCAACCTGTAGGCGAATCAACCATGATAATGTGCGACTTGTTTTCAATCAGGTTTGCAACGATTATCAACCGCCCCATAGACGGAGAAACCGTTGTGGTTACTTAAAAATTTAAATAACAATAAATAAAAAATAACACCTTTGCCGTTTAAAACGGTAAAGGCGTTATTTTTGTGTTTTATGATTAAATGTTTTTGCAATTGTTCAATTGACTGTATAAAATGTTTATACCGTTCTTATAATAACAGTTTCAATTCAATGATACTACCCATTAAGTAATAACCCATTGACAAATAAAGATTTATCGCAGGCAGGTTTATTCCAAATACAGTTAATCCTGCTTCTTTTTTACCTCGTTTTTGCAGTTCAGTAAGAGCAGTTGCTATCAGTTCTTTGGCTATATTGTTTCTTCTATAAGAAGGAGAAACAAAAATATATTCAGTTGCACCGCATTCTTCCGTAGAATCGAATATTGTCACAGAACCGATTACTTCATTATTATAAAACGCCGCAAAACAAGTGAACCCCGGTGCTCCTGTACGAAACCAACTGTCCGACGGGTCTTTTAACGGTGTTAATCCTGCTTCTTCAGCAGCTTTGAGATATTTAGGCATACTTTCGCCATTAAATTCATACGGTTTTATTTTTATCTCGTTCGGTATTGAATAATGAGCGATGTTTCCTTCTAAATTATAATGCAGCCACATAAACGTATTATCCGTACGAAAGCCTTTATTTAATAAAAATTCAATTTCAGCAGTTTCGTTAGAATTACAACATACCCTTAAAACCATTTCACTATTTTCTTTTAACAATTCGTGAAATCTTTTAATCAAGCGTTCTTTAAGCATTTTCTTTATGTCTGTATTATCTGCGTAAGCATAGAACTCCGCTCGGTTTCCTTGAAATAAAGTAAGTAATCCCGTTCCGATTATATTATCGCTTTCAACCGCACAAAAAACATTTTCGCTTTTTACGCCGCCATGATATTTAATCTGTAATACAGTAAAATTATCAAGCAGCTCAAGCGATTTTAAATCAGATTCCTTATATGGTCTTATAATTATACCGGTATTTTCAAAATTGTTTATCATTTAGATAAATCCTCCCATTTTACGGAGGGTTAAAATATAGTCACCCTCCTTGATTTTACAACTTTAGTTAAAAATATGTTTTTCATGTCAAACACCCTTTCTATATTGACTTTTTATATCGCAAATTACTTTACGATATAAGAAGATGTTCTCATAGATAAAATCGCCGTATAATTGGCGGATTTTCCGTCATACTGCGTTAATTTCTCCTTAAATATCAACGGATATTAGCGTCGAAATTGCCTTGTATGGCAAAAAATCCACTCGATAATCCGGCACTTCCACCTATGAGAACAACTTCTAACTTAATATATAAATTTTTTGCGTAAAACTGAATAGTTGTGATTTTTATTCAAAACTATCCTCTTCGTCCCGTTCCTCAAAAAGCTTAACAAGCGTCAGCATTTCTTCTTCGTTAAGAGTAATACCCTTACCCATTCGTGTGCGTTCAGGCGACCAGTTGCGTATATCGTACTTCGGGGGATTATCGTTCCAGCTTACCAAATTAAGCTCAATTTTCCAGCCTTTAGCATTTTCGGAAAGTACTCCGAGTTCCTTTGTGATTTCATATTTAATTTCCGCCATTTAGATTTGTCCTTTCGATAAAAAATATTAGATTTTATTGTAGTTATTAACTATTAATTATTAATTGTCTTATTCTGCTTTTATTATTTTATTATATACCGCAAAATATTTAGAGGATACCGTTTTATTTTTATGATATTGTCCGAAAAACCATTTATCAAACTCACAGCTTTCGCTTATTATATCCAGAAATGTATTCAAATGGCTTGAATTAAAAGATTTTGTTTTCGCCAAACTTAAAAATTCCGCTATTCGTCTCGGAGCTTCATAGCTGAAAATAAAATCCACATAGCCGGTTTGCTTTAATTTAGATACTGCTTTAATAAAATCTTCTTCTGACGGAATCTCGGGTTCATCGCTATATTCATAATCTTTTTCAACCAAAGCAGGTTCTTCAAGCTGACCGCCGCCAAAAGAAAATACCGTTTTGCCGTCTAAATTAAAAATTTCTCCCCTCATCAAGTACATCAGGTTTCCGCTTATGCGTCTTACATTACCCCCGTTCCATTCTTCGGCGGGATATTTTTTAAGTTCGCTGAAATTTTCATGCGCGCCGTCAACGAATAAAATATTATATTTACGCTTTCCAAGCCTTTTTAAATAACGCCGTTCTCTCCTGTCACCTTTCCAAATGAACCCGAAATCACCGCATATAACAAGATAGTCGCCTTTTTTTATGCCTTTCAGATTCCTTTTTCTTAAACGTGAACGGTCTCCGTGAACGTCTCCCATGACATAAATCATTTTTATATCCTTTTAAATCAATATCGTCTGTTCAGTCGAATGTATAAAATGTTTATAATCTACGTGTGATTAGCCTCAAAATCACTTGCCATTTTGTGTATCTCGTCGTTTGTCTTGTCTTTCTATAAATCTCTCTGCCATTCAGTATAATCGAATTTATCGCGTTTTATCATAGCGATAAAACGTTCTGCGTCAACTTCACCTAAACCCGCAATAAGCATTTCGGTTGCTTCAACCCGTAATACATTATCTGTTTTCATTGTATTCCCTCCGCTTCAAAAATAAAATCAATAGGATTTATCAATTTTATTCCGGCAATTTGCTTTTTAAGCAGCTTTAAATCCGATATCGACGGATATTAGCATCAAAATTGCCTTGTATGACGAAAAATCCGCTCAAAAACTCGTATAAAACCTTATTGAGGATAAGTTTTTAATTTGTTCGTTCGGCTACCTTTATAAATGCAATAAGCTCGTACGGTTTATTAATTGCTTCAGAGTATTGGTAAATTTCATCTCGCTGTTCTATAGTTAGTTCATCATAAAAAGGATGCTCGCTGATTTTTTCGTATTTTTTAATGTTTTCAATGCGGATTGTCCGTTCAAACGGCGTAGTATATGTTTCCCCAAATTTATATTTACCGTATTCTTTTAAAACACGGGTTGTATAGCAAATTTTTCCGGAATCCAGTCTTTCCATAATACTATCATATTCGTTTTCAGGAAAAGACACTTCTTTTATTATCATAATATTTTTCCCTTTTTCTTCATTAATATAAATTTTCTACATTCTTAGGTTACAAACTAAGCTTCAAGTGCCTGTTTAAAATCAGAATATTGTAAAAAATGTTTATTTTCTCAATTCCCAAAAAAGAAATAATGGTATTCTACGTAGCCAGTCCAACATGACAGTGCTTTCATCGGTTACAGCATCGGGTGATGGTTCATTTAAATCTACTATCGTCAAGCCGCATTTAACAAAGGTTTTTACATAATCCTCCATTGTTCTGTGCTGCCAAACAACTGAAATATTAGCACCTTTTGCTATCGGTTCAACTCGTTCTTTAGGATAGAAATAATTGGCTATAACGACGTTTCTGTCAACGCCTGTACCTTGCCGTCCGATGCCGTCACCATTAACAGCAAAGCAAGGATGCAAAACGCTTGCAAACAGTTTGCCCGATGGCTTTAGTACTCTGTGAATTTCACTGATAGTTCCTTCAAAATCTTCGCAATCCATCAACATCATTGAAGCAAGTACAATATCGAATGAATTATTTTCAATACCGTAGAGTTCACAACTGTTTCGTAGAAAACAGGTGATTTTCAAGTTCTCCTTTTCGGCTTCAGACTCACAATACTTGATAACTTTTTCAGCGCAATCTACGGCAATAACTGTTGCTCCTCTTCTTGCCAGTTCTCTTGAATAACCGCCTTCGCCGCAACCTAAATCCAATATTGTTTTTCCCGAAACATCTCCGAGCAATTTAAAAGTAAACGGCATTATGAAATTTATTCTTTCCTCATTTGTCTGCGAAAGCCTAATCCATTCGTCACTCATTTCTTCTTTGTCCCAAGAAATTGTTGAAGTATCTTTTTTCATATATTCCCCCTCGTCCAAAATATAAACTTTCTACGTATAATTGAATAATCACAATATATCTTTCTTATTACACCCGGAACGGTTACAAGCTAAGCTTCAAGAGCCTGTTTCAAATCAGAAATAATATCTTGAACCGTTTCAAGTCCTACAGAAATCCTAACCGTTCCCTCGTCAATACCGGAAGCTAACAGTTGTTCTGCATTGAGCTGGCTGTGGGTTGTAGTAGCGGGATGCTCTACCTGTGTTTTAATATCCCCTACATTGGCAACATTTTTTTATCCTTTTAAATCAATGTCGTCTGTTCTGTCGAATGAATAAAATGCTTATAATATTCGTTAAGCATTAACCAAAAATACCCTTCCAATCAATAAACCATTGATAAGTTGCGTTTATAAAAGAATGCATGCGATAATTTCCTTCAACCGGCATTAAACGGTGCATAGCCTGTCCTTGACCTTCAAATCTTTTAATTGCTATGAAATTTAATACATTATCAATATCAAAAATCATATCGCGCTCTATTTGATAACCTTTATTAAATAGTTCTATTGTTTCTTTTGTTGTATTTATATCGTTTTCATTTACTTTCATGTAATTCATTCGGTTGCAAATAGAAGCGACATCATAAGCGAGCGGAGCAACAGTAACATTATCAAAATCAATAACTTTAAAATCTATATTTTGCTTTATTATATTTCCCAAATCCCAGTCACCATGTATCGTGCCAAGAGGTTCGTTTTTAACTTTATTCCATAAAACATTACCGTAATTTTCTAATTCATCAATTTTACTGTTATCATTTGATATTTTACGCAATATTGAAGGTAATAAATCAACAAAATTTTCTTTAGTGTAATCATGAGGAAGATTACCTTTATATTGACTTAAAAGATTATGTAATTTTCCTGTTAGCCTTCCTATTTCATAAATATCTCCGTGATTGGCTGTATTTCCTTCGATAAACTCAAATAATGCACCGATTCGATTTCCTTCCGGCATTTCAACATTAATAAAAAGTTTTTCTTTTTTTGTCGGAACAATAGAAACTACAGGAAAATTATTCTGTTTTAAAAAATCTATAACCTGAGTTGCCTTTATTGCTTTTTCGGAATACGGTGCTATTGATAATTTAAAAACATATTTTTTTGTAGAGGTATTTGTAACGTATACCGCACCGCCTATATCCCGAAATAACGTAAAATCTTCAAATTTAAAACCATATTCATTTTCAACAAATTCCCTTATTGATTGCACATCAGGAAGTGAACGAAATATTTTTATCATCTTTTTCCTTCATATTATATAAATTTCCTATATACGTTTACGAACTAAGCTTCAAGAGCCTGCTTTAAATCAGAAATAATATCCTGAACCGTTTCAAGCCCTACAGAAATCCTAACAGTTCCCTCATCAATACCGGAAGCCAACAGTTGTTCTGCATTGAGCTGGCTGTGGGTAGTTGTAGCCGGATGTACTACCTGTGTTCTAATATCTCCTACGTTGGCAACATTTTGTATAAGCTTAAGATTGTCGATAAACCGTGCCGCTCTTTCCCTTGCTCCGTTTATCTTGAACGTAAATACTGCTCCCGCTCCTTTGGGAAGATATTTTTTGCATAAATCCGCATACTTGCCATTTTCTAATGACGGATAATTAACCTGCGTTATTTCATTATGACCTGACAGGAATCCGGCTACTTCAAGAGCGTTTTGACATGCTCTTTCCATACGCAGGGATAAAGTTTCAACACCTTGTAAAGTCATATAAGCGTTGAACGGAGCCAAACACGAACCTAAATCACGCATAATAAGAGCGCGAAGCCTTGCTATGAAAGCAGCTTCTCCCAAATCAGCGAAAACAATTCCGTGATAGGAAACGTCCGGTTCGTTAAACAACGGAAATCTCGGGTTGTTTTTATAAACGAATTTGCCGCTGTCGGTTATTATACCCGCCATAACCTGTCCGTGTCCGGAAAGGAATTTAGTCGCGCTATGTACTACAATATCCGCACCGTATTCTATCGGGCGGCAAAGGTAGGGAGTGCAGAATGTTCCGTCTGCCATAAAAGGTATACCGTGACGGTGTGCTATTTCTGCAATTTTTTCTATATCGGAAACGTTTGCGTTCGGATTTCCGATAACTTCTGTAAACAGCAGGCGTGTTTTTTCGGTTATTGCGGCTTCCCATGCGTCTAAATTGTCAGGGTCAACGAATTTTACCGTTATACCGAGCCTTTTAAATGTAATTCCGAGCATGTTAATTGCTCCGCCGTAAATGTTGAGAGAAGAAACAACCTCGTCACCCTCCGAACAAAGATTAACCACTGTATTGAATATTGCGGCATGACCGGACGAAAAAGCGAGAGAAGCGTAACCGCCTTCAAGTGCGGTGATTCTATCCTCCAAAAACGCGTTAGTAGGGTTTTGCAAACGTGTGTAGATGTTGCCGGAGCGTGAAAGCTCGAACAAGCTTTTCGCGTGTTCGGTGTTGTCGTAATAGTATGCGTTTGTCTGATACAGGGGCGGCGTAACGGAATGAGTTGCCTCATCGCCGTTATATCCGGAATGTATCATTTTAGTTTCAAATCCGTATTCTTTCATTATTATTCCATTATGTAACAGGAAATCATTCCATGTTACCCCTTTTTTAATATTTCGTAACAAAAATTTATTAAAATTTTATTACAATTCAAAAAAGGGCTTTCATTTCCTTTCTATTTTTGTTATAATAAAAACAATGAACAATTTTTATAAAAAATCATAATTTTTTCATTAAGAAGTTGTTCTCATAATTGGAAGTGCCGGATAATCGAGTGGATTTTTTGCCATACAAGGCAATTTCGACGCTAATATCCGTTGATATTTAAGGAGAAATTAACGCAGTATGACGGAAAATCCGCCAATTATACGGTGATTTTACCTATGAGAACATCTTCTAATATACATTATATTAAAAATAAGGGGTTTTGTCTATATGTTGAATGTAAAAAAAATTAAATTTATTTCAATTTTTATATTGGTTTTTGCGGTTTTTGCGACAAATCCTGCTTTTTTTAGCTTTTCGGCATACGCTTCATTTTCACCAGACGCTAAAGTATACAGCGATTCGGCTTACATGGTAAACCTTGATACAGACATTTGTGTGTATAGCAAAAACGAAACTATGGCGGTGTACCCGGCGTCAACAACAAAGATTATGACTTGTTTGCTGGTATTAGAAAATGTTGAGAATCTTGACGAATATGTACGGATTACGTATGACGCGACAAACGAATTTTACAGCGGCGAGGACCCGAATAAAAAAGCACCTGTTTCCAATGCCGCACTTGAAGCCGGACAAACAAATATAACCTACCGCGACTGCTTATATGCACTTATGATAGCTTCTGCTTGTGAAGCCGCGAATATTCTGGCATATAGCGTGGCGGGTGATATTCCGACATTCGTACAGATGATGAATCAGAAAGCAAAGGAACTGGGTTGTGTGAACACGCATTTCGGAAATCCGCACGGACTGCATCAAAAAGACAATTATTCATGCGCATATGATATGTATCGGATTACTAAACACGCATACGATAATTATCCTTTGTTTATGGAAATATGCGGAACATATTCATACGAGTTCCCCGCAAACACCAGCAACCCCGGCGGTTACACGAAATATAATACCAACAAGCTTATGCAAAACAGTAGTGAAAACCCTTATTATTATGAATTTGCCACCGGTGTAAAGACAGGCAGTCTGCCTTATTTTATAGACGTAGAAACAGGTAAAACAACAGAAGGTAACTCCAGTCTTGTTTCAACAGCGAAAAAAGACGGTTTTGAATACATGCTTGTGACCCTCGGTGCACCCTATCACGACCTTGAAACGCAAACCGAAACACGACCGTATTCATTTGACGACCACCTGACACTATACAAGTGGGCATTTAGTACGTTCACTTATCAAACCGTGCTTACAAAGAACGATGTTGTCGGTGAGGTTGCTGTAGAAATGGGTGACGGTGTAGATTTTGTACAGTTGAAACCGATGGAGGATTATTATACGCTGTTACCGAAAAATCTTGATAAAAGTACTATTCAAAAAATTGTAAATATATTCGATAAATCTATAACTGCTCCGGTAAGCAAAGGTGAATATCTGGGCGATGTAGAATTAAAACTAGCAGATAAAACACTGGCGATAATCAAGTTGCAATCCGCTGAAGCGGTGGAGCTTTCGCAGACTGCTTATCTGTCGCAACAGGCTAAAGCAGTAATGGAACAGCCATGGTTTAAGGCATGTGTGGCGGCTTTGGCGGTGTTGATTGTAATTGTCGTTGTACTGTATTATATAAACAAATCCAAAAAGAGTAAAGCTGCAAACAGGAATAAAAGCAGGATTAAAAAGCGATAGTTAGTAAATTGAAAATTTCGTGGAATTGGCTTTTGGTTATATGTAGAGAATTTATATTTTCTACGTGGCGGTAAACTGTAGGGGCAGACCTTGTGTCTGCCCGCAAACCCGCATGACACGGTTCTAAATAACGGGCAGACACAAGTTCTGCCCCTACAAATCGAAAATGTACTTAATAAGCATTTTATACAACAGAATATATAGAAAGTAAATATATATGGCAATTAATATAATTGCAATGGGTAAGCTTAAAGAAGATTATTTGAAAGCGGCTTCATCAGAATACGAAAAACGTATTCGGGCATTTTCAAAAGTAAACATTATAGAATTACCGCCGGAAAAACTGCCTGAAAACCCCGCTTCAAAGTTAATAGAACAAGCACTTTACAAGGAATCTGTACAGATTCAAGGAAAAATCCCTAACTCCTCATATGTTTTTGCTTTATGTTCGGAGGGGACAAGTCTGTCGAGCGAGGGTTTTTCCGAAAAGCTTTCAAAGTTATCAGCACAAGGAAAAAGTGATTTTTGTTTTATAATCGGCAGTTCGCACGGATTAGCGGAACAAGTAAAAGAAAACGCGGATATGAAGCTTTCTATGTCAGGAATGACTTTCCCTCATCAACTTGCGAGGATAATGCTGCTCGAACAGCTTTACCGCGCGTTTAGCATTTGGAATAACGGGAAGTATCATAAATAAAAACAACGATGATTAAATTAGCGAGATTCATCATTAATTTTATTTTCATATATTTTACTTTTTTCTGTAATTTCAATTAGAAATAATGCACCAAGTGTAAAGCCATCTACAAAAGCTGCACTAACTTCTTCGGAATAAGATGCGGTACGCTCCGACATCATTTCATTATAAAGCTTTTTATCCGTATCTGATAGCTTGTCTAATAGAGAATCTTCTAAATCATTGGCTTTTTTAAACGCTTTATTATAACAAGGGTGTTCAGGTTTGAGATTAAAACATGGTGTTATATTACCTAAATAAAATTCTCTTAAAATGCTGAATGTATTAAACATACGATTCCTCCTTTAATTTTTTATCGTCAAAAGCATGTTTGCTTAATTTATGAACTTGGGATACGTATATATTATACAGGAAAATCTAAATGTTGTTAATAAATATATAAATATTATTTAACATATATTTTCAATATGCATGAATTGCTAATAATATTTTATATTATATTTATAAATAATATAAGGTACAAATTATGATAATAACGCAAAAAATAAGAATGGCATTAGCGTATAAAAGAATGAGCGAGGCAGAATTAGCTCGAAAAATAGGTTCTTCCCCATCTGCTTTTAACCAGCGAATGAAAAGGGATAAATTTACTACTGCTGAATTAGAAAAAATTGCGGAAGTATTAGGTGCGGTATACTCCGCTGAGTTTGAATTTCCGGACGGCACAAAAATATAGGAAAGGATTTACTTGCAGGGAATCCGCTGCGGCGGGTTTTGCTTAAATTTATCGCTAAACAACTTCACAAGCGAATGTTTTAACCGTTTTCGATTCAAGCGAGGTTGGTAAAAAAACAACCTGTTTTACCCCAAGAGCAAAGAACCTTAAGAGGAAGGAATGATTATCATTATGTGTTTTGAAATACAATTAAATCAAATTACTGATGAAGTTTCAAAAGATATTCAAAATATACTGGGCGAAAGATTATATAAAATTATTTTATATGGCTCATACGCCCGCGGCGATTATAGTAATGAGTCCGACATCGATATAATTATACTTGCCAAAATAAATAACAATGAAAAGATTATCTTTCAAAAAGCAATTGATAAAATTGCAAGTGATATGAGTTTAAAAAATGACATAACAATTTCTATATTATTAAAAGACAAAGATTTTTTTGAATCACACATTAATGTATTACCATTTTATAAAAATGTGATTACGGAAGGAATAGAGGTTTATGGTTTAAAATAAGGAACTGTCAATGTACCGAATGGAACAAGCCGAACGTTGTTTGAAATCAGCAAGCACATTGCTTGTAGACGGGGATTTCAAAGGAGCCGCAAATCGTTCTTATTATTGTGTGTTTCATTGTATGAGAAGTATTCATGCTCTTGAAAATGTGGATTATAAAAAACACTCGGCAGTCATAGCACATTTCAGAAAAGAATATATAAAAACTAAAAAACTTGATATTAAATTATCCGATATTTTAACAACTCTATTTAGAATACGGACAGAAAGTGATTATGATGATTATTATGTGATTAGTAAAGATGATGTTAATGAGCAAATTAAAAATGCTGAATTTTTTTAGAACAAAAAAAATTATATTTAAAAACGCACACTTAGTATTTGGAATAACGGGAAGTATCATAAATAAAGTTGAAAGTGGAAAATTGAAAGTTATTTGAATTATAAGTTGTTTTAATAAGGAAAACAAGATAAAAGTTTATTTAACTTTCCACTTTCCACTTTCCACTTTCAATTTTCCACTTTCCACTTTTTAAATGAATTTAAAATCTTCGTAACAATACAGTTATATGTTGAAAATTTATAAAACGATTAACGGAATTATTCCAATATATAAAGGAGCGTATAATGTTACCATCACTTGAAATAAACTCGTGGACAAATAACTCTCTATCTAATCTGGCAATAAAAATATTAAATGCACCAAAACCCCTTATACTCATTGATGGAATTGCGGGTTCTGGCAAGACAACTTTAGCTACAAAACTTGTTAATGTTTTGAATGCGAATTTAGTTCATACAGACGATGTATGTTGGTTTGCTGACCCTGTTCATTGGGATAATGAAATGCTTAACGGTATTATAAATCCTTGGCTCAACAATTGTTATGTTGCATATAAACCGACTGGATGGATTAAAGAGAATCGTGTAGGTTCTATTGATGTTGACCCAAATAAAGCACTCGTTATTGAGGGGATGGGTGCGAGCAGAAAAACATTGCGTAAAATTGCAACATATTCTATATGGGTAGATACAGACCCAAAAGTTTCACGTGAACGTGTTGTGCAACGAGAACTTGCCAGCGGGGAAGAAAGCGGGACAATAGAATCTATCACAGAATTTGCTGACTGGTGGGATTCATTGTTAAATCCTTTATTCCTAGAAGAAAAACCATGGAAATATGTTGATGTTATTATTAGTGGTTCTCAGTCAGATTTCATTTCCGATAACCTATTGATTTATGTTCCTGATGAACTCGTAAAATAAACATCATCTACAGTTAACTATACTGTTTAACTATTAAATTTTGTACTCGAATTTAATAGTTAAACAAGGATTACGCTGTTTATTTTTGCCGCTGCGGCAAAGTCAGACAGCGTCCGCCGCAAAGCGGCGGTACTATTTTTCGTAGAAAAATAGTATATAATTGATTTAAAATCTGCTATTTAAAATCGTCCACGGAGCTGGTATCATAATTTTCTATTTTCAAAATGAGGTCATTAATGCAATTTCATAAAATTTATTTATATAAAACCGGACTGCTTTTATATGGGCTGGGTTTAATTGTTCTGGGCATAATCATATTACTTCAAGGACAGTTCATACTAAGCGTAGCGGCGGCATTCGGCGGAGCGGTGCTTTCCATGCACGGCTTTCATCTTATTTTTAACATATTATTCAGGGATAAGAAAAAAGCCAAACCGCCGTCCCTAATAGCGGCTGTCCTGAACATACTCGGCGGCGTTGTGTTGATTTTTTTGCCGGAAATATCAATAGGAACTTTAATAGCGTTGTTCGTGGCTTATGTTTTCCTTAACGCAATAGTAAAAATAGTTGATTATGCAATCGCTTTAAAAAACAAGGTCAAAGGCAGACACGCCGATTTGGCTTCCGCTGTTTTTTATCTTACATTCGGAATAATAACAGCTTTTGTTCCCGATATGGGAATGCGTTCTTTGCTTGTTGTAGCAGGAATATATCTTTTGACTTACGGCTCGTTTCAACTTTACGACTTTATTATCCTGATGATACCCCAACATACAAAACGTGCTTTAAAACGCAGGTTAAGCGTATCAATGCCTGTTTTTATTTCAACATTTATGCCTTTGAGTTTTCTAAACGCGATTAACCGATTTTTTGAAAGTGATGAATTTGGTAAGGAAAATCCAAACATAAAAGATGGGTATAAGGAATATAAAAATAATGATATTAACCCTCCTGATATTGAAGTATTGATTCATGTTTCCAACAACGGAGTGGGAAAAGTAGGGCATTGCGATTTAATATTAAACGGCGAAATTCTGTCATACGGAAACTACGATTTCGATACTGCCACATTTATGCGGATATACGGCGAAGGTGTATTTTTTACTGCTGAAAAGAACAGGTACATAAGGTTTTCTGTCACCCACGACAAAAAAACCCTCATGTGCTACGGACTGCGTCTTTCTCCCGAACAGCTCCGCCTTGTTACTGACGAGATAAACAAGCTGAAGGAAAACACATTTATATGGAAACCGCCTTTTCAGCTTGCTTATGAGAAAGACTGCAACGCTGTTATGGATAAAGATATAGATTATTGTTCCAAACTTTGGGACGGTACGCGGGCTTGTTTTTATAAATTCAACAACGGCAGATTCCGCGATTATTTTGTTTTAAGCAATAATTGCGTTCTTCTGGTAGATTCTATTTTAGGTAAAGCGGGAATTGATATTATACGAATCAACGGTATATTAACGCCCGGTGCTTATTTCGATTATTTGCAAAAGCAATTTTCAATAAAAGACAGTATTGTTATATCTCGAACGATATACAACCGTGCCAATACTATGAACTTTAAATTAAGCGAGGATGTTTTATGGGAAAAAATTTAAGCAACAAAGAACGTTTTGACGGGGCTTTTTTAGGTTTCGCGATAGGTGACGCGTTCGGTTATCCGGCGCGCGGAATGTCATATGACTCATTATGCGACAGGTTTGAAAAAAAAGGTTGTCTTGACCTTGCAGTCAGCAAGAAATCGGGAACCGCTCTTTTTACCGACGCAATGCAGATGTCGCTTTTTACTGCTGACGGCATTGCTTGGGCAGACAGAGAATCCCGCGGCAGAGAAATAAATTACACTTTATATGTATTTTATTGTTATCAGCTTTGGCTTTACACACAAACTAAGGCGATTGCGGGTAAAGAATACGCATGGCTTTTTAACGATGAAAAAAAAGCTCATAAAAGTCATCTTCTAAAAGCAAAAGGGTTGTATAAGGACCGTACTGCTGACCGTGTAAGTATAGATGCTCTTCTGGCTGCGAGAGATTTAAATTATGGAAAAATGGCGGTTCGTTTAAATGACAATTCCGATAACGGAGGGTTAAAACGTGTTTTCCCCGCCGGTTTATACTTTAATTATGATACTGAAATAGCATTCAGGGCAGGTGCGGATTTTGCCGCCATAACACATGGAAATCCCTCCGCTTATCTTTCGGCAGGCTGCTACAGTGGGATAATAGCGGAAATTATAAACGGACGCGGAGTAGAGGACGCTGTTAAAAAGGTTATGCGTATATTAAAAGGCTATGAAGAAAACGACCAAACATATATGGCATTGGACGCCGCTTTGAATATGCTGGACGACGACAATATCCCTCCGCGTGAAGCTGTTGAAAAATTAGGGAAAGGCTACCGTGCAGAGGAAGCACTTGCTATTGCTGTTTTTTGTGCCGCCTTGCATGAGGATAATTACGTTCACGCAATTCAGCTTGCCGTAAATCATGACGGCGAAAGCGAAATATGTGCCGCTCTCACAGGCGGGTTGGTGGGAACTCTGAACGGAGATAGCATAATTCCTAGAAAATGGATAAAGAAAATCCAATACTACGAACTCATTCAGGACACAAGCGAAATGCTTTATAATGTAACAGTTTTTAACGACGGTTATGGAAAAGGTGAAGACTACGATGATTATGATGATTAATTGATTTATTGAAAATAGTAATTGTTTAGTTGCATGTAGAAAATTTATATTTTCTACGTGACGGTAAACTGTAGGGGCAGACCTTGTGTCTGCCCGCAAACCCGCATGACACGGTTCTAAATAACGGGCAGACACAAGGTCTGCCCCTACAAATCGATACCGTACCTAATAAGCATTTTCTACATACAACTGAACAGATAAAAAATATAAACGGAGGATTTAAAATGGATTATGCAAACACACCGTCAGGATTTGACGAAAAAAAAGACGGCATCGAATACGGTATTATAACCGAAAGGGAATATCACTCGAACACTACAGGAGTTAATCGAAAGTGCTTTGTTATTACCCCTGCCGGTTATGATGAGAGCAAAAAATACCCTGTTCTTTATCTTCTCCACGGTATCGGAGGAATGCATACCGAATGGCTATACGGCAATCCAGTTGAAGTTCTGGGCAATCTTACCGCTCAGGGAGAAGCAAAACCGATGATTGTAGTAATTCCGAATATAAGAGCAAGCAAGGACGATTCTGTTCCGCAGGAAGTTATAAGCAAGGGAAATATAGACGCTTGCGATAACTTTATTAACGATTTGAAAAACGACCTTATGCCTTACATCAAAAGCAACTATTCAATATCCGAAAAACGTTCGGAAACCGCTATAGCAGGGCTTTCGATGGGCGGACGTGAATCACTGTTTATCGGCGTTTCAATGCCGGAAACATTCGGGTATATCGGTGCGTTCTCCCCCGCTCCCGGACTTTTGCCCGGAGCTAAAAACGTACCTACCGGAAATATTCTTCACCCCGGACAGCTTACTCCCGATAAACTGACGCTTCCCGAAGAATACAAGGGTAATATGTATATTTTGATGTGTACGGGTTTGCAAGATATGCTGGTTTATGACGTTGCGGGCGAATATCATAAAACGCTCGAAGAAAACGGCGTTCCCCATACATATTACATGATTGACGGCGGTCATGATTTCCATGTATGGAAAAACGGATTGTATCATTTTGCTAAAGCGATATTTTGAAAAGAAACGAATTCTTTATTAACTTTCATTTGAAAGATACCAGTGAAAATATTGCAATATTATAAACGACATATCATCTGTATGATTTATGCCGTTGTTCAAAAACAATTGGTATAAATGGCTTTCCTCGTTATGTAATAATTCGTTTCTAATCTTTGTACCAATTCCAAAATGATAATTGTATAAATCATTTTTTGTTGTTTTTTAAATTTTATTAAATCATTTTTAGTAAAAAGCTTCTCTATTATGGAGAAGCTTTTTTTAATATAATTATATTCTATCATAAAATTACTTCCTTTTTAGTTTATTATATCTCAATTTGAGAACATAGTCAATACTCAAATTGAGATGTTGTATTTTATATATGAGGTGATTTAATATATGAGATACGATGTACTAAAATATGAAAGGATACGAAATTTGCGTGTTGATAAAGATTTAACTCAAAAACAAGTAGCTAAGGATTTAAATATTGCTCCCAATACTTTATCGCAATATGAAACGGGCTCACGCAATGTTCCTAATGAGATTTTAATAAAGATAGCAAAATATTATAACACAAGTACCGATTATATTTTAGGTTTAACAGATAATCCTGCACCTAGTTTTTAAATTTTTTATGTAGAAGCTTCTTAATTATAAGGAGCTTTTTTGTTTTGCATAATTTTTAAAGTAACTCACTTCATATTTATTATATAGGTATTGCCTATAAATGTCAACATAGGCACTGCCTATATATTATTATATTTTTGAGGTGATAAAATGATATTTGAAAGAATAAGGAACTTACGCGAAGATAATGATTTTAAACAGATACAATTAGCAAGTTACCTTTGTGTAAAGCAAAGTACATATTCCGATTATGAAAGAGGAGTAATTAATATTCCGATAGAAGCTTTTATTAAACTTGCGGATTATTATAATACCAGCATTGATTATCTGACAGGAAGAACGGATAATCCTGCACCGTACAAATGTAAATAAAAAGTCGATTGAGAGTGTACAATTTTTTACTATTTTTAACGATTGCTTTTTGTGTTCCCTATTTAAATAATATTGTAATTTTTATAAAATTTTTAAATTTGCTCTTGACACTTACGTGATGTGAGGCGGTATACTTGTAATATAATTATTCAATTATGCGTAGAAAATTATATTTTAGGAGGTTGTACATGGTATTAAATATTGAAAATACCGATTGGAAAGAACGATATATTAAAAATAAAAAACCACCCAAATCCGCATTACTTGATTTTTGGACAAATGAAACAAGGAAAATATTCGAGGATTTTTCTAACACACTTCATGATAAGTACAGTCTTAATCTCACTCATCTAACATATACGGTTACATATGGTTGGAAATTTAAGTATTCCTTAAAGAATATTGAGCTTGTTAAGAATGTATATATTTTAAACGACGGTTTTTGCATTGACCATATTGTAGTAAGAAACAGTTGTGATTATCAAAACGCACTCGACTATGTTGCGACTCTGTATACAGAAGATTTTCTCAAACAATATAACGAAAAAATCATTGAACGGAATCAAAAACAGAAAGAACGTTCTAAAAGGCACTCAGAACGTGAAAAAAAGATAAAAAGCGATTTTATTAATCAAATTGATTCTCAAAAACTTAACAAATTTATTTGGTCTCCCAGAATATCGCAAATTAAACTTAAGCAATTATACGCAAGTGATGCAAAACAAATTTATAACGACGAACTTGTTGATGAAGTAGGTTTTACTTTGTATGCAAGGTGTTTACAAGGTAGAGATGAACGGATTTTGGCAAGGGAAGGGAAATTAAAATGTCATCATTGCAATGAGATAAATATTTCTCTTACAAACGGTCTGATTGTTTGTTCTTGCGGATATGCGTATATTTTCCGTGAATATATGCGAAGTTTTCATAGAGAAGGAATGCCGTCAAGGTCAGCAACTCCATTTTTTAATGAGTTTATAAACAAATGGTCGATTGCAAAGAATTATCATAATAAAATGCAAGCGATTGATTATGTCATTCATGAAATGCATTTAAATATGTTTTCCGGTGTAACTCGCGGATTCGCTGGAAAAAATTTAATTGAAGGGACTAGTGAACAATGCCGTGACTTAATTCTTTCACTCGCCTACAAATAAGCGTTTTATACAATTTATTGAATAATTACTAAAATATAAAAAAAGGAAGTACATTGTATGTTAATGAAAATCGGAGATGTTACAAGTAAATTCGGAATATCGCACCGTTCCTTGCATTATTGGGAGGATATGGGTATTATCAAAAGTTCTCGTGCAGAAAACGACTACCGTTATTATGATGAAAAAAATCAACAAAAGATAAGGCAAATTCTTGTGCTTCGTAAATTGCGGCTGCCGTTGAAACAAATAATAATGGTTTTAGAAAGTGACAGTACAGAAGAAATTATTGATACTTTGCAACATAATTTAAACGAAGTTGACGATGAAATCACAGCTTTATCAACAATTCGGTCAATACTCGATTCTTTTATCACAAAATTAAATGAAAACATGATGATTGACTTAAAATTAAATTTACTGGACGACAGTACAATACTCGAAATCGCAGACTCGTTATCTTTATCCAGACCTGTTTTAAAAGATGATAAAACAAACAACGAGCTTATAAAAGCTGATGAAAAGTTATCGAAGCTGACGGAACAGGATATAAGGATTGTTTATTTGCCGCCGACAAATGTGGCATGTGCAGTAGGTGTTGGCGGAGAAGCCGAGCATGAATCGGATATTATTATGGGTAATTTTATTAAAGATATAGATTTATTTAAAATTAACCCCAGTACTAGGTTTTACGGTTTTAATAATCCGATATTCGACAAAAACGGTAAATTTATACAGCATCAATATGAAGTATGGGCAACTATACCGAATGATTTGGAAGTATCTGCACCTTTGATAAAAAAGCATTTTGACGGTGGTTTATATGCTGCTTTTACCAGCAAACCGGTTAATTTCGATGACTGGAAACAATTTGGCGAATGGCTTTTAGGCAGCGAAGATTTTGAATATGATAAAAGCCGGTCTTACAGAAGCGATACATCGGACGACCATAAAGTAATGTGTTCCGGTTGGGAAGCCTTGAAGAACATTTTAACTCGTATAATATATATGGCTTACAAAATAAAAAGCATATACTTTCACATATTGATTTTCTGATTCCTGTTAAAGAAAAAGAAGTAAAAAATATACAAAAGATTGAGGGTTAAAATGTACGAAAGATTATTAGATAAAAATAATAAACCCACGGCAGAAGAATTTTTAGCACACATAGGAACTGGAAAAGAATTATTTAAAGATATTGACACTTTTTTAATAAATCAGTTAAATTCAGAAAAGATACTTAAATTGGGTGCTCATGATAGATGTTGGCAGATGTCATATCATGTAAAAAGAAAGTATATTTGTGATATTATTTCAGAAAAAGATTCTTTTACAATAGTAACGAGATTACCCGAAGAGAACCTTAAACAAGTGTATTGTGATGTAGAGCAGTACACTAAAGAATGTATTGATAAAAGTCCTTTTAGGCATAGAGGCTGGATAGAATATCGTGTTTTAGGTACAGAAAATATAAAAGACGCTAAAATAATAATACAGGAAAGAGTAAGTATTAAATAGCATTATCTAAAAGAAAAGTTATTCCTTATCAACCCACAGTTGAATTTAAAATCAACTTTTATAGAATACGCCTCCATTGCAATATATAATAATTTGGATTATAATATAATTGTCGACAAAAATAATAACGCGTTATATAAACCTAAATTAAAAGTATCGGGAGGTATATTATATAATGAATTTAAACATAGGTGAAAAGATTTCAACTTTTCGGAAAGAGCAATCAAAAACTCAGGAACAGCTTGCCGATTATGTAGGTGTATCAATAGCGGCAGTCAGCAAATGGGAAACTAAGCAGTCATACCCTGATATTACGCTTCTGCCGTCTATTGCGGATTTTTTTGAAGTTACAATAGATTCTCTCATGGATTATAAAGTCATGGACAATAAAAAGAACCTTGAAAATATTTGCAAATCAATTTATGAAGCCAAGCTTAACGGAGATTATAAAACCGCATTGCCTATAATATTTAACGCGTTGAAAAAATATCCGAACGACGTTGAATTATTAAAGACAGCCGCAAGTATGCTGTTTATGAAAGCATGTGAAAGTGAAATAAAAAATCAGGATTTTAAAGAAGCAATAGAGTATTACGAAAGAACCCTGACATGCGTTGAAAGCGAAGAAGAAAAATTATGGATAAAACATTCTATAAGTCAAATATACGACGCAATGGGTGATACCCAAAAAGCGTTGGATACAATCCTCGAAATAAATGCCAGTTACGCATTTCAATTGCAAGTAGCCCATTATAAATATAAACTCGGAAATAAAAAAGAAGCGAAGAAATTATTGCATAATGATTTATGGAAGAAAGCATTCGAGTTCCATATGACGGCAGGTTTGCTCGCCAATTGTTACGAAGATGAAGAGAATCTTGAAATGGCATTTGAAGCACAAAAACTGCATGCACGGTTTTTATCGTCTTTTATAAATGATACCCCTAACTATGCTGATTGGATTTGCGTTAATAGTTATCTTGATATTGCAAAATATTGCTTGAAATTAAATAAAAAAACAGAAATGTGGGAGAATTTGGAAAAATCAGCATATCATGCGGTAAGATTCGATAAAAACCCTTCATTCAAAATTGAATCTATTAAATTTATGGACGGAATCGGTGAAAATGCTACGGTCAGTAATACTTCCAAAACAATGGCATGTCATGAATTACTAGGGAAATTACAAAATGATTTCAATGATTTTGCCAAAGATGAAAGATATATCAGGATTTGCTTTGAACTCGATAATGAAAAAAGAACTAAACAAGAAGCTGGTATTTGGGGAGAATGATTATTAAATAAAACATAACTGTTCAGTCGATTATATAAAATGTTTATTTTCTACGGTATAGATATGTAGGGTACGCCGCCCTCGGCGTACCGTTCCCTTTGATGTTGTGCGGATTTGCGGTACGCCGTTTTTGCCGCTGCGGCAAAGTGGGCGGCGTACCCTACATTACATCACCGTACCTAATATAAATTTTCTACACACAATTGAATAGTTACAATAAAACAAGGGGATAAAACATGATAAAATTATATGACCACATAAAACTTAAATCGGGAAAGCATGCGGTTATAGTTGAAATATGGGAACAAGGTGTTTCTTATGAAGCAGATATAGAGATAGAAGCGAGCGTGTACGAAACAGAAACAATAAAACACTCGGATATTGAAAGTGTGTTTGTCGAAATTGAAAAGCCATTAAAAGACGCAATATAATTTTTAAAAATCTCACTGCCTAAATCGGGCAGTGAGATTTTTAAGTTATATAAATAACATAAAAAATAATTGACAAAAAAGCATTTATACTATAAAATAAAGACGGGCGTTTATAATTTATATTTGGAGGTATATGTGCAGGAATTTATTATACGAAAAGCGGAAGAAAAAGACAGAAGCCAAATTGCGTCCGTAATCACAACATGTTATGAAAAAGATTTTAAAGTTATTTCAAAAGATTTAAATAAAATAAGTTTAATGCTTGAACCCGGAATCCAGATAAACCGGTTTTATGTTGTGGAAGCTGATAATCAAATTATTGGTATAACAGCATATTCGGATTGCAACGGACGTTCGGTACATATATATAGTAAAACATGCAGACGTTCTCTTGGATTAATAAAAGGTACGCTGATTATTTTATTTTTGGCAAATGAATGTATGCGTAAATTACCATATCCGGAAAATGCGTGTTATATTGAATTTGTCGGCGTTATTCCGGAATATCAGGGTAACGGCATTGCCAAAAAAATTATAAATCATATAATATCTTCAACTAAGTACAATGAATTTATGCTTGATGTTACCGATGTTAATATACCCGCACAAAAATGTTATAAAAATATCGGTTTTGAGGAATACGATAGAATTAAAGAACGCGGCGGAAAAATAAAAGGATTTAAAGAACGGATTTTTATGAAATATGTAAAATGAAAAGATGTTTTTGAAATATAATAAATTTATATTTTACACGAGGAGGAAAAATAAGAATGAATGTTGAAAACAAATTAGGCAAGGGTTTTGACAGTTTAGCTCATAGAATTTTATACTCATACCTAGCTACATATCCAAAATTTATACCTGTTGAAGATGAAAATGCAAGCATAGAATCTCAAAAACAAATGTATGATTTTTTGCAGGAAACCATATGTTATATTTATGAAAATCCGTCTGTCATAGGGGTTGCAGATGAATCTGACGCATATTATGAAAACTGGCAGATGGATAATACCAATCCGCCTCTTATGAAAGCAATGGAAAAAATAGAAACAAAATTTTTCAAGGCTTTAGAAAGTCTGTCAAAAGCAGGAAAGTACGGCGAAATAAACGAGGATAAACTGACTGTTTTAAAAAAAGACTGGTCTATGAATAAATCAACAGTTGAAATGTTTCAAAAATTCGGAATCGAATGTATAGTAACGAAAGAACAATCAACATTATCTTTGTCAAAATATCCGGAAATATTTCCGGCATGGAAAATGTTTTCTAATAATGACGATATTAATCAAAAACTAAATGAACGTATGATAATTTTTCTGTTCGGAATATATTCAGATAAAAAGTATAGTATAAATGATTATTTCGGGGAATTATGTGGTAATCAGAATGAATTGCAAGAACTGGAAAGCTTTTTTACAGAAAAAGGATATCAACATCATTATAAAAGAACTAATGCAAAAACCCGCGGTGCATATGTGAAATGGCAGAAAGAGTACTCAAAGGGAGAAACAGGGTATATGAGTGCTTATTTTGATTGGCGTAAAAAAGACCAAATGTATTTTGAGTTTCAGGTTCCTCAATTTAGAATTATGCTAAACTCATATAGTAAAATGAATGAAAGCCTAAAACAGCTAATTATCAACAGAACTAAAACTTGTGATAGCTGCGGTTATTGTACACAGCTTGACAAAACGGGAAAACGTCAGAAACTGGCATTGGATTTAAGCTTTAACGGCGAATCATTCAACAAATGCCCATTATATCCGAATTTAAGCTGGAATTACATTAATAATGAAGAATTGAAAATTATAAAACAATTATTTGAATTTGCAGAGGATATCTTAAAATAATTCAATGTAATATAATAATAGAATACAAACGCAATTGAAAGGAACGGTAAAAACTTTGGAAAAATACGATGTGGCGGCAATATACGGCTCTAAAGCGTTCAATGAAACAAAAATGCGGCAAAGACTTCCGAAAGCTACATTCAAGGCTCTGCGGAACACAATTGAAACTGGTGCGGAACTGACGCTTGAAATAGCCGAAGTTGTAGCAAGTGCGATGAAGGACTGGGCTATTGAGCAAGGTGCAACGCATTTCACACACTGGTTTCAGCCAATGACAGGGATAACAGCCGAAAAGCACGACAGTTTTATATCGCCTCTGCATGACGGAACAGTCATCATGGAGTTTTCGGGTAAAGAGCTTATTAAAGGCGAGCCGGACGCGTCCAGTTTTCCGTCGGGCGGACTTCGGGCAACGTTTGAAGCACGGGGATATACCGCATGGGACCCGACTTCTTATGCTTTTGTAAAAGATGATACGCTTTATATCCCTACCGCTTTTTGTTCCTATTCGGGGGAAGCGTTGGATAAAAAAACTCCGCTTCTGCGTTCAATGGACGCTGTTTCAGAACAAGCTATGCGTATTTTGCGGCTTTTCGGTATAGACAACGCTTCAAAGGTAATCCCGACTGTAGGTGCGGAACAGGAATATTTTCTAATTGACCGCGATTTGTACGCAAAACGAAAAGATTTAATATTCACAGGACGTACTCTTTTGGGTGCATCTGCTCCGAAAGGACAAGAGCTTGAGGACCACTATTTCGGTTCAATAAAGCCGCGGGTGCAAGCTTTTATGCAGGATTTGGACAAAAGCCTTTGGGAATTAGGTATAGCTTCACGCACCCGGCACAACGAAGCCGCACCTTGTCAGCACGAGAACGCACCTGTTTTTGAATCCTGTAACTTAGCCGCCGACCACAATCAGCTTACCATGCTCCTTATGCAGAAAATCGCTAAAGAACACGGTTTCGCTTGCTTGCTTCACGAAAAACCGTTCGCAGGAGTAAACGGTTCGGGTAAACACGACAACTGGTCGCTCTGTACGGATTTGGGGCAAAATCTGCTTGAACCAGGCAGCAGTCCGATTGAAAACGCACAGTTTCTTACATTCTTAGCAGCAGTTATTGCCGCTGTAGATTGCAACGCTACCTTGCTACGGCTTTCTGTTGCGACTGCCGGAAACGACCACCGTTTAGGAGCGAACGAAGCACCGCCCGCTGTTATATCCGTGTTTTTAGGCGAAGAATTAACAGATGTAATAGAAGCACTTATTGAAGGACGTCCTGTTACGGACAGACGTCAGCTTTTCGATATAGGCGTATCGAGTTTGCCGAAATTCCCCAAAGATACCACTGACCGCAACCGCACTTCGCCTTTTGCTTTTACTGGGAATAAGTTTGAGTTCAGAATGGTAGGTTCTAACCTGAATGTTGCAGGTCCTAATATTATTCTCAACACAATAGTTGCGGACAGTCTTTCTCAAATTGCGGACGAACTGGAGAAAACCGACGATTTCAAAAGTGCTTTAAATGACTTGCTTATTACGATATTTAAACGGCATAAACGTATTATATTCAACGGAAACGGATACGACGAAGAATGGTTTCGTGAAGCGGAAAAACGCGGCTTGCCAAATTTGAGAGCGTCTGCTGATGCCTTGCCTCATTTCGAAGATAGGCAATATATCGAAATGTTCGAAAGGCACAAAGTTTTCACAGAAGTAGAAGTGCGAAGCAGAACAGAAATACTTATCGAAAGCTATATTAAGGCACTTAATATAGAAGCTCTGACTATGGTTGAGATGTCTCGAAAAGATATAATGCCTGCTTGTTTTGAATATGAAAAACAACTTTGCGAGCTTGTTGCCGGCAAGAAAGCTGTAGGGCTTAACGCCGATACCGAATTTTCTGTTGCAAAACGTGTTTCGGAACTGGTAAAACTATTATCCGAAAAAACGGAAGAACTGAACAATTTGCAAATTGAAGCTAAAAAACAAACTTGCTATAAAAAGCAATCCAAATTTTATCAGGACGAGGTTTTTCCTGCTATACAGGATTTAAGAACAGTCGCGGACGAACTGGAAACAATCATGCCAACCGAACTTTGGCCTATGCCGGTATATTCGGAAATACTTTTTAATACAAGATAGGTAATTTTATAATTGAAAATGGAAAATTGAAAGTTGAAAATTAATTATTGGCAAGGTTGATTTATAATTGGTGAGTTGTATGTAGATAATTTATATAATGTACGTTATCGGTGTTTGGAATGTTATGTAGGGGCGAACAGTGTTCGCCCGCTAATTCCGTTGGATTTATATGGGGTTCAACTGGAACACATAACGGGCGAACACTGTTCGCCCCTACATGTCTATACCGTACCTAATAAGCATTTTCTACAGCGGCTGAATAGTTACCAAGATAGAAGGGAATAATTATTTTAATGAACATAGGCATAGTAGGATTGGGTTTGATTGGCGGTTCGTTGGCAAAAGCCGCTAAATCCTTAAAAACTTTAAAATCAAGAAAAACGCAAAATAATGAAAACAGCGAAATTAACGAAACCGAAAATACAGTATTCGGTTACGATATAAATGAAAGCATATATCTCGAAGCCGAGCTTTTCGGAGCAGTGGACGGGCGGCTTGACGACAGCAAGCTTTCTCAATGCGATGTTGTTCTGATTGCGGTATATCCTGACGCGGTTATTGAATATATTAAGGAAAAAGCGACTTGCTTTAAAAAAGGCTCGTTCGTTATTGACTGTGCAGGTGTAAAACGTGCCGTATGTAATGAATCGGAAAAAATAGCGGAGGAAAACGGTTTTGTTTTTCTGGGCGGACACCCTATGGCAGGAACACAATTTTCCGGTTTTCGTCATTCGCGCGGTTCGTTATTTAAAAACGCTTCAATGATTTTGTGTGCGAGTTCTGAAATTGACATAGTGAAACGCGAATGGGTAAAAAAGTTTTTCATTTCGCTTGAATTCGGCGAAGTGGTATTTACTACATCTGAAGAACATGACCGTATAATCGCCTACACCTCTCAACTTGCTCACGTGGTTTCAAACGCTTATATAAAAAGTCCTGCCGCTACCGAACACAAAGGCTTTTCCGCCGGAAGTTACCGCGACCTTACGCGTGTGGCTAGGTTAAACGAACACATGTGGACGGAGTTGTTCCTGCATAACCGCGATAATCTCCTAAACGAAATAGACTGCATAATTAACAGCCTTTCGGAATACAGAGATGCGATTTCGGAAAATGACGGTGAAAAACTTAAGGCATTATTAAAAGACGGACGAGAACGCAAAGAAAAAATCGAACGCGGAATTAAATAAATGGAATTGTTCAGTTTATTGTATAAAATGTTTATTAAGTACATTGTCGATTTGTAGGGGCAGACCTTGTGTCTGCCCGTTATTTAAAACCGTGTCATGCGGGTTTGCGGGCAGACACAAGGTCTGCCCCTACAGTTTACCGTCACGTACATAATATAATTTTTTTACATACAACTGAATAGTAACAAATAAACAAAAGACGTTTAATCCATTTTTTAATTTTGAATTAAGTATAAAAATCTTTTTATAAAAAGACATAAAATTTGTATAAATATATAAATTTATAATTTTATTAAAATAACGCTTTACTTTGTAAACGCAATATGTTATAATTACGTTTATCTTACTGATGATGATATTATGGAGCTTATTTAATATGAATATCAATGTGAACGCTTGCAAATCCGATATAAACAGCATAATCAAAACCATATCTAAACATTTTTACTTTTATTTTAGCTTTGCCTTTTATTTTGGCAAGGCATGTTTTGGTTTGGCTGCGGATAATGCTTGTATTGCGGTATAGCGGAGAGCGTTATCATAAAAAGCTTAAAAGGCTTTGCGGCAAACCTGCCGTGAAGCCTTTATTGTTTTATTACAAGATATATTACTTTCAGTTGAAAATAGAAAATTGAAAGTGGAAAGTGAAAGAATCCGCAAATAAAAATTTAAAATACATCGCAAAGCGATACCATAACTTTCAATTTTCCACTTTCAACTTTCCACTTTATAAAACATTCAAAATAACTATAATAACCGGAGGAAAACAAAATGATTGTACTTTTAAAACAAAACGCAAACAAAACGCAGGTTGACAGCTTAATAAAATGGCTTGAACAAATGGGGTTGAAAGTTCACCCGTCCACAGGCGACATATGCACTATTCTGGGATTAATCGGCGATACTACTCGAATTGACACCGACTTAATCGAATCGCTCGATATTGTGGAATCGGTAAAAAGGATTCAAGAACCGTACAAAAACGCAAACAGGAAGTTCCACCCAGAAGACACTGTTATTGATGTGAACGGTGTAAAAATAGGCGGCGGTAACTTTGCGATGATTGCGGGTCCTTGTTCGGTCGAAAGCGAGGAGCAACTCAACGAAATTGCGGAAAAAGTTAAGGAATACGGCGCGAACATGCTTAGAGGCGGTGCGTTCAAACCCCGTACATCTCCGTACGCGTTTCAGGGAATGCGCGACGAAGGGTTGAAACTTCTGTTCAAAGCCAGAGAACATACAGGATTGCCTGTTGTGACCGAAATAATGGATTCCGACCAGATACCGCTTTTCATGGACGTTGACGTGATTCAGGTAGGTGCGCGAAATATGCAGAATTTTGAACTTTTAAAAAAGCTGGGTTCGCTTGATAAACCGATTTTGTTAAAAAGAGGTTTCGCAAATACGATAGAAGAATTTTTAATGAGTGCGGAATACATCATGGCAGGCGGCAACAAAAAGGTTATCCTTTGTGAACGCGGAATAAGAACTTTTGAAACATATACCCGAAATACGCTTGATTTACTTGCGGTAGCTGTATTGAAGCAACTATCTCACCTTCCTATAATTGTAGACCCCAGTCACAGTACGGGACGTTCCAAATATGTTGCTCCTATGTCGCTGGCTTCTGCGGCAGCTGGTGCGGACGGATTAATTGTTGAGGTTCACAATGACCCCGAACACGCACTGTGTGACGGACCGCAATCCCTTACACCGGAAGCGTTCCGTGATTTGAATGTTAAGGTTAAAAATGTATTAAATGCGGTGACGAATTAATTTATGAAAAGCAGTTGATATTGAATCAGAAAGGAACCTAGCATTATGGCAAGGAACGAATTACAAAGAATAAATGTGAAAGCCTCAAAAAATTACGAGGTTTGCATAGGCGAAAATTTATTAATCGAACTTATGCATTATATTCCCGAAAAATTGAACGGTTTCAAAAAAGCCGCCATAATAACTGACAGCAACGTACTGCCGCATTACG
>JALQSN010000362.1:0-49992 GCA_023690525.1 Holotrichia oblita | reverse complement strand
TCGGTTTTTTCGAAATATCTCGGCAACTATGAGAGATAGAGCCGAAATCTCTTCGGTACAAGACTCAGGACGCCGAGTACAATCTGTTCCACCCTATCAGAGTTTAAAAATTCGACAAATGCCCGGCTAGCAAATTTTTCGGTTTTTCGAAATATCTCGGCAACTATGAGAGATAGAGCCGAAATCTCTTCGGTACAAGACTCAGGACGCCGAGTACAATCTGTTCCACCCTTCAGAGTTTAAAAATTCGACAAATGCCCGGCTAGCAAATTTTTCGGTTTTTCGAAATATCTCGGCAACTATGAGAGATAGAGCCGAAATCTCTTCGGTACAAGACTCAGGACGCCGAGTACAATCTGTTCCACCCTTCAGAGTTTAAAAATTCAACAAATGCCCGGCTAGCAAATTTTTCGGTTTTTTCGAAATATCTCGGCAACTATGAGAGATAGAGCCGAAATCTCTTCGGTACAAGACTCAGGACGCCGAGTACAATCTGTTCCACCCTATCAGAGTTTAAAAATTCGACAAATGCCCGGCTAGCAAATTTTTCGGTTTTTCGAAATATCTCGGCAACTATGAGAGATAGAGCCGAAATCTCTTCGGTACAAGACTCAGGACGCCGAGTACAATCTGTTCCACCCTTCAGAGTTTAAAAATTCAACAAATGCCCGGCTAGCAAATTTCTCGGTTTTTTCGAAATATCTCGGCAACTATGAGAGATAGAGCCGAAATCTCTTCGGTACAAGACTCAGGACGCCGAGTACAATCTGTTCCACCCTTCGGAGTTTAAAAATTCAACAAATGCCCGGCTAGCAAATTTTTCGGTTTTTTCGAAATATCTCGGCAACTATGAGAGATAGAGCCGAAATCTCTTCGGTACAAGACTCAGGATCGTTCCACCCTTCAGAGTTTAAAAATTCGAGTATTTCTCGGTTTTTTCAATCTGTTCTCAGGACGCCGAGTACAATCTGTTCCACCCTTCAGAGTTTAAAAATTCAACAAATGCCCGGCTAGCAAATTTCTCGGTTTTTTCGAAATATCTCGGCAACTATGAGAGATAGAGCCGAAATCTCTTCGGTACAAGACTCAGGACGCCGAGTACAATCTGTTCCACCCTTCAGAGTTTAAAAATTCAACAAATGCCCGGCTAGCAAATTTCTCGGTTTTTTCGAAATATCTCGGCAACTATGAGAGATAGAGCCGAAATCTCTTCGGTACAAGACTCAGGACGCCGAGTACAATCTGTTCCACCCTTCAGAGTTTAAAAATTCGACAAATGCCCGGCTAGCAAATTTCTCGGTTTTTTCGAAATATCTCGGCAACTATGAGAGATAGAGCCGAAATCTCTTCGGTACAAGACTCAGGACGCCGAGTACAATCTGTTCCACCCTTCAGAGTTTAAAAATTCAACAAATGCCCGGCTAGCAAATTTCTCGGTTTTTTCGAAATATCTCGGCAACTATGAGAGATAGAGCCGAAATCTCTTCGGTACAAGACTCAGGACGCCGAGTACAATCTGTTCCACCCTTCAGAGTTTAAAAATTCGACAAATGCCCGGCTAGCAAATTTCTCGGTTTTTCGAAATATCTCGGCAACTATGAGAGATAGAGCCGAAATCTCTTCGGTACAAGACTCAGGACGCCGAGTACAATCTGTTCCACCCTTCAGAGTTTAAAAATTCAACAAATGCCCGGCTAGCAAATTTCTCGGTTTTTTCGAAATATCTCGGCAACTATGAGAGATAGAGCCGAAATCTCTTCGGTACAAGACTCAGGACGCCGAGTACAATCTGTTCCACCCTTCAGAGTTTAAAAATTCAACAAATGCCCGGCTAGCAAATTTCTCGGTTTTTTCGAAATATCTCGGCAACTATGAGAGATAGAGCCGAAATCTCTTCGGTACAAGACTCAGGACGCCGAGTACAATCTGTTCCACCCTTCAGAGTTTAAAAATTCGACAAATGCCCGGCTAGCAAATTTCTCGGTTTTTCGAAATATCTCGGCAACTATGAGAGATAGAGCCGAAATCTCTTCGGTACAAGACTCAGGACGCCGAGTACAATCTGTTCCACCCTTCAGAGTTTAAAAATTCGACAAATGCCCGGCTAGCAAATTTCTCGGTTTTTTCGAAATATCTCGGCAACTATGAGAGATAGAGCCGAAATCTCTTCGGTACAAGACTCAGGACGCCGAGTACAATCTGTTCCACCCTTCAGAGTTTAAAAATTCAACAAATGCCCGGCTAGCAAATTTCTCGGTTTTTTCGAAATATCTCGGCAACTATGAGAGATAGAGCCGAAATCTCTTCGGTACAAGACTCAGGACGCCGAGTACAATCTGTTCCACCCTTCAGAGTTTAAAAATTCAACAAATGCCCGGCTAGCAAATTTCTCGGTTTTTTCGAAATATCTCGGCAACTATGAGAGATAGAGCCGAAATCTCTTCGGTACAAGACTCAGGACGCCGAGTACAATCTGTTCCACCCTTCAGAGTTTAAAAATTCAACAAATGCCCGGCTAGCAAATTTCTCGGTTTTTTCGAAATATCTCGGCAACTATGAGAGATAGAGCCGAAATCTCTTCGGTACAAGACTCAGGACGCCGAGTACAATCTGTTCCACCCTTCAGAGTTTAAAAATTCAACAAATGCCCGGCTAGCAAATTTCTCGGTTTTTTCGAAATATCTCGGCAACTATGAGAGATAGAGCCGAAATCTCTTCGGTACAAGACTCAGGACGCCGAGTACAATCTGTTCCACCCTTCAGAGTTTAAAAATTCAACAAATGCCCGGCTAGCAAATTTCTCGGTTTTTCGAAATATCTCGGCAACTATGAGAGATAGAGCCGAAATCTCTTCGGTACAAGACTCAGGACGCCGAGTACAATCTGTTCCACCCTTCAGAGTTTAAAAATTCAACAAATGCCCGGCTAGCAAATTTCTCGGTTTTTTCGAAATATCTCGGCAACTATGAGAGATAGAGCCGAAATCTCTTCGGTACAAGACTCAGGACGCCGAGTACAATCTGTTCCACCCTTCAGAGTTTAAAAATTCAACAAATGCCCGGCTAGCAAATTTCTCGGTTTTTTCGAAATATCTCGGCAACTATGAGAGATAGAGCCGAAATCTCTTCGGTACAAGACTCAGGACGCCGAGTACAATCTGTTCCACCCTTCAGAGTTTAAAAATTCAACAAATGCCCGGCTAGCAAATTTCTCGGTTTTTTCGAAATATCTCGGCAACTATGAGAGATAGAGCCGAAATCTCTTCGGTACAAGACTCAGGACGCCGAGTACAATCTGTTCCACCCTTCAGAGTTTAAAAATTCAACAAATGCCCGGCTAGCAAATTTCTCGGTTTTTTCGAAATATCTCGGCAACTATGAGAGATAGAGCCGAAATCTCTTCGGTACAAGACTCAGGACGCCGAGTACAATCTGTTCCACCCTTCAGAGTTTAAAAATTCAACAAATGCCCGGCTAGCAAATTTCTCGGTTTTTTCGAAATATCTCGGCAACTATGAGAGATAGAGCCGAAATCTCTTCGGTACAAGACTCAGGACGCCGAGTACAATCTGTTCCACCCTTCAGAGTTTAAAAATTCAACAAATGCCCGGCTAGCAAATTTCTCGGTTTTTTCGAAATATCTCGGCAACTATGAGAGATAGAGCCGAAATCTCTTCGGTACAAGACTCAGGACGCCGAGTACAATCTGTTCCACCCTTCAGAGTTTAAAAATTCAACAAATGCCCGGCTAGCAAATTTCTCGGTTTTTTCGAAATATCTCGGCAACTATGAGAGATAGAGCCGAAATCTCTTCGGTACAAGACTCAGGACGCCGAGTACAATCTGTTCCACCCTTCAGAGTTTAAAAATTCGACAAATGCCCGGCTAGCAAATTTCTCGGTTTTTTCGAAATATCTCGGCAACTATGAGAGATAGAGCCGAAATCTCTTCGGTACAAGACTCAGGACGCCGAGTACAATCTGTTCCACCCTTCAGAGTTTAAAAATTCAACAAATGCCCGGCTAGCAAATTTCTCGGTTTTTTCGAAATATCTCGGCAACTATGAGAGATAGAGCCGAAATCTCTTCGGTACAAGACTCAGGACGCCGAGTACAATCTGTTCCACCCTTCAGAGTTTAAAAATTCAACAAATGCCCGGCTAGCAAATTTCTCGGTTTTTCGAAATATCTCGGCAACTATGAGAGATAGAGCCGAAATCTCTTCGGTACAAGACTCAGGACGCCGAGTACAATCTGTTCCACCCTTCAGAGTTTAAAAATTCAACAAATGCCCGGCTAGCAAATTTCTCGGTTTTTTCGAAATATCTCGGCAACTATGAGAGATAGAGCCGAAATCTCTTCGGTACAAGACTCAGGACGCCGAGTACAATCTGTTCCACCCTTCAGAGTTTAAAAATTCGACAAATGCCCGGCTAGCAAATTTCTCGGTTTTTTCGAAATATCTCGGCAACTATGAGAGATAGAGCCGAAATCTCTTCGGTACAAGACTCAGGACGCCGAGTACAATCTGTTCCACCCTTCAGAGTTTAAAAATTCGACAAATGCCCGGCTAGCAAATTTCTCGGTTTTTCGAAATATCTCGGCAACTATGAGAGATAGAGCCGAAATCTCTTCGGTACAAGACTCAGGACGCCGAGTACAATCTGTTCCACCCTTCAGAGTTTAAAAATTCGACAAATGCCCGGCTAGCAAATTTCTCGGTTTTTTCGAAATATCTCGGCAACTATGAGAGATAGAGCCGAAATCTCTTCGGTACAAGACTCAGGACGCCGAGTACAATCTGTTCCACCCTTCAGAGTTTAAAAATTCGACAAATGCCCGGCTAGCAAATTTCTCGGTTTTTCGAAATATCTCGGCAACTATGAGAGATAGAGCCGAAATCTCTTCGGTACAAGACTCAGGACGCCGAGTACAATCTGTTCCACCCTTCAGAGTTTAAAAATTCAACAAATGCCCGGCTAGCAAATTTCTCGGTTTTTTCGAAATATCTCGGCAACTATGAGAGATAGAGCCGAAATCTCTTCGGTACAAGACTCAGGACGCCGAGTACAATCTGTTCCACCCTTCAGAGTTTAAAAATTCGACAAATGCCCGGCTAGCAAATTTCTCGGTTTTTCGAAATATCTCGGCAACTATGAGAGATAGAGCCGAAATCTCTTCGGTACAAGACTCAGGACGCCGAGTACAATCTGTTCCACCCTTCAGAGTTTAAAAATTCAACAAATGCCCGGCTAGCAAATTTCTCGGTTTTTTCGAAATATCTCGGCAACTATGAGAGATAGAGCCGAAATCTCTTCGGTACAAGACTCAGGACGCCGAGTACAATCTGTTCCACCCTTCAGAGTTTAAAAATTCAACAAATGCCCGGCTAGCAAATTTCTCGGTTTTTCGAAATATCTCGGCAACTATGAGAGATAGAGCCGAAATCTCTTCGGTACAAGACTCAGGACGCCGAGTACAATCTGTTCCACCCTTCAGAGTTTAAAAATTCAACAAATGCCCGGCTAGCAAATTTCTCGGTTTTTTCGAAATATCTCGGCAACTATGAGAGATAGAGCCGAAATCTCTTCGGTACAAGACTCAGGACGCCGAGTACAATCTGTTCCACCCTTCAGAGTTTAAAAATTCAACAAATGCCCGGCTAGCAAATTTCTCGGTTTTTTCGAAATATCTCGGCAACTATGAGAGATAGAGCCGAAATCTCTTCGGTACAAGACTCAGGACGCCGAGTACAATCTGTTCCACCCTTCAGAGTTTAAAAATTCAACAAATGCCCGGCTAGCAAATTTCTCGGTTTTTCGAAATATCTCGGCAACTATGAGAGATAGAGCCGAAATCTCTTCGGTACAAGACTCAGGACGCCGAGTACAATCTGTTCCACCCTTCAGAGTTTAAAAATTCGACAAATGCCCGGCTAGCAAATTTCTCGGTTTTTTCGAAATATCTCGGCAACTATGAGAGATAGAGCCGAAATCTCTTCGGTACAAGACTCAGGACGCCGAGTACAATCTGTTCCACCCTTCAGAGTTTAAAAATTCAACAAATGCCCGGCTAGCAAATTTCTCGGTTTTTTCGAAATATCTCGGCAACTATGAGAGATAGAGCCGAAATCTCTTCGGTACAAGACTCAGGACGCCGAGTACAATCTGTTCCACCCTTCAGAGTTTAAAAATTCAACAAATGCCCGGCTAGCAAATTTCTCGGTTTTTTCGAAATATCTCGGCAACTATGAGAGATAGAGCCGAAATCTCTTCGGTACAAGACTCAGGACGCCGAGTACAATCTGTTCCACCCTTCAGAGTTTAAAAATTCGACAAATGCCCGGCTAGCAAATTTCTCGGTTTTTTCGAAATATCTCGGCAACTATGAGAGATAGAGCCGAAATCTCTTCGGTACAAGACTCAGGACGCCGAGTACAATCTGTTCCACCCTTCAGAGTTTAAAAATTCAACAAATGCCCGGCTAGCAAATTTCTCGGTTTTTTCGAAATATCTCGGCAACTATGAGAGATAGAGCCGAAATCTCTTCGGTACAAGACTCAGGACGCCGAGTACAATCTGTTCCACCCTTCAGAGTTTAAAAATTCAACAAATGCCCGGCTAGCAAATTTTTCGGTTTTTTCGAAATATCTCGGCAACTATGAGAGATAGAGCCGAAATCTCTTCGGTACAAGACTCAGGACGCCGAGTACAATCTGTTCCACCCTTCAGAGTTTAAAAATTCAACAAATGCCCGGCTAGCAAATTTCTCGGTTTTTTCGAAATATCTCGGCAACTATGAGAGATAGAGCCGAAATCTCTTCGGTACAAGACTCAGGACGCCGAGTACAATCTGTTCCACCCTTCAGAGTTTAAAAATTCAACAAATGCCCGGCTAGCAAATTTCTCGGTTTTTTCGAAATATCTCGGCAACTATGAGAGATAGAGCCGAAATCTCTTCGGTACAAGACTCAGGACGCCGAGTACAATCTGTTCCACCCTTCAGAGTTTAAAAATTCGACAAATGCCCGGCTAGCAAATTTCTCGGTTTTTCGAAATATCTCGGCAACTATGAGAGATAGAGCCGAAATCTCTTCGGTACAAGACTCAGGACGCCGAGTACAATCTGTTCCACCCTTCAGAGTTTAAAAATTCAACAAATGCCCGGCTAGCAAATTTCTCGGTTTTTTCGAAATATCTCGGCAACTATGAGAGATAGAGCCGAAATCTCTTCGGTACAAGACTCAGGACGCCGAGTACAATCTGTTCCACCCTTCAGAGTTTAAAAATTCGACAAATGCCCGGCTAGCAAATTTCTCGGTTTTTTCGAAATATCTCGGCAACTATGAGAGATAGAGCCGAAATCTCTTCGGTACAAGACTCAGGACGCCGAGTACAATCTGTTCCACCCTTCAGAGTTTAAAAATTCGACAAATGCCCGGCTAGCAAATTTCTCGGTTTTTTCGAAATATCTCGGCAACTATGAGAGATAGAGCCGAAATCTCTTCGGTACAAGACTCAGGACGCCGAGTACAATCTGTTCCACCCTTCAGAGTTTAAAAATTCAACAAATGCCCGGCTAGCAAATTTCTCGGTTTTTTCGAAATATCTCGGCAACTATGAGAGATAGAGCCGAAATCTCTTCGGTACAAGACTCAGGACGCCGAGTACAATCTGTTCCACCCTTCAGAGTTTAAAAATTCGACAAATGCCCGGCTAGCAAATTTCTCGGTTTTTTCGAAATATCTCGGCAACTATGAGAGATAGAGCCGAAATCTCTTCGGTACAAGACTCAGGACGCCGAGTACAATCTGTTCCACCCTTCAGAGTTTAAAAATTCGACAAATGCCCGGCTAGCAAATTTCTCGGTTTTTTCGAAATATCTCGGCAACTATGAGAGATAGAGCCGAAATCTCTTCGGTACAAGACTCAGGACGCCGAGTACAATCTGTTCCACCCTTCAGAGTTTAAAAATTCGACAAATGCCCGGCTAGCAAATTTCTCGGTTTTTTCGAAATATCTCGGCAACTATGAGAGATAGAGCCGAAATCTCTTCGGTACAAGACTCAGGACGCCGAGTACAATCTGTTCCACCCTTCAGAGTTTAAAAATTCGACAAATGCCCGGCTAGCAAATTTCTCGGTTTTTCGAAATATCTCGGCAACTATGAGAGATAGAGCCGAAATCTCTTCGGTACAAGACTCAGGACGCCGAGTACAATCTGTTCCACCCTTCAGAGTTTAAAAATTCGACAAATGCCCGGCTAGCAAATTTCTCGGTTTTTCGAAATATCTCGGCAACTATGAGAGATAGAGCCGAAATCTCTTCGGTACAAGACTCAGGACGCCGAGTACAATCTGTTCCACCCTTCAGAGTTTAAAAATTCAACAAATGCCCGGCTAGCAAATTTCTCGGTTTTTTCGAAATATCTCGGCAACTATGAGAGATAGAGCCGAAATCTCTTCGGTACAAGACTCAGGACGCCGAGTACAATCTGTTCCACCCTTCAGAGTTTAAAAATTCGACAAATGCCCGGCTAGCAAATTTTTCGGTTTTTTCGAAATATCTCGGCAACTATGAGAGATAGAGCCGAAATCTCTTCGGTACAAGACTCAGGACGCCGAGTACAATCTGTTCCACCCTTCAGAGTTTAAAAATTCGACAAATGCCCGGCTAGCAAATTTCTCGGTTTTTCGAAATATCTCGGCAACTATGAGAGATAGAGCCGAAATCTCTTCGGTACAAGACTCAGGACGCCGAGTACAATCTGTTCCACCCTTCAGAGTTTAAAAATTCAACAAATGCCCGGCTAGCAAATTTCTCGGTTTTTTCGAAATATCTCGGCAACTATGAGAGATAGAGCCGAAATCTCTTCGGTACAAGACTCAGGACGCCGAGTACAATCTGTTCCACCCTTCAGAGTTTAAAAATTCGACAAATGCCCGGCTAGCAAATTTCTCGGTTTTTTCGAAATATCTCGGCAACTATGAGAGATAGAGCCGAAATCTCTTCGGTACAAGACTCAGGACGCCGAGTACAATCTGTTCCACCCTTCAGAGTTTAAAAATTCAACAAATGCCCGGCTAGCAAATTTCTCGGTTTTTTCGAAATATCTCGGCAACTATGAGAGATAGAGCCGAAATCTCTTCGGTACAAGACTCAGGACGCCGAGTACAATCTGTTCCACCCTTCAGAGTTTAAAAATTCGACAAATGCCCGGCTAGCAAATTTCTCGGTTTTTCGAAATATCTCGGCAACTATGAGAGATAGAGCCGAAATCTCTTCGGTACAAGACTCAGGACGCCGAGTACAATCTGTTCCACCCTTCGGAGTTTAAAAATTCAACAAATGCCCGGCTAGCAAATTTCTCGGTTTTTTCGAAATATCTCGGCAACTATGAGAGATAGAGCCGAAATCTCTTCGGTACAAGACTCAGGACGCCGAGTACAATCTGTTCCACCCTTCAGAGTTTAAAAATTCGACAAATGCCCGGCTAGCAAATTTCTCGGTTTTTTCGAAATATCTCGGCAACTATGAGAGATAGAGCCGAAATCTCTTCGGTACAAGACTCAGGACGCCGAGTACAATCTGTTCCACCCTTCAGAGTTTAAAAATTCGACAAATGCCCGGCTAGCAAATTTCTCGGTTTTTTCGAAATATCTCGGCAACTATGAGAGATAGAGCCGAAATCTCTTCGGTACAAGACTCAGGACGCCGAGTACAATCTGTTCCACCCTTCAGAGTTTAAAAATTCGACAAATGCCCGGCTAGCAAATTTCTCGGTTTTTTCGAAATATCTCGGCAACTATGAGAGATAGAGCCGAAATCTCTTCGGTACAAGACTCAGGACGCCGAGTACAATCTGTTCCACCCTTCAGAGTTTAAAAATTCGACAAATGCCCGGCTAGCAAATTTCTCGGTTTTTTCGAAATATCTCGGCAACTATGAGAGATAGAGCCGAAATCTCTTCGGTACAAGACTCAGGACGCCGAGTACAATCTGTTCCACCCTTCAGAGTTTAAAAATTCGACAAATGCCCGGCTAGCAAATTTCTCGGTTTTTTCGAAATATCTCGGCAACTATGAGAGATAGAGCCGAAATCTCTTCGGTACAAGACTCAGGACGCCGAGTACAATCTGTTCCACCCTTCAGAGTTTAAAAATTCGACAAATGCCCGGCTAGCAAATTTCTCGGTTTTTTCGAAATATCTCGGCAACTATGAGAGATAGAGCCGAAATCTCTTCGGTACAAGACTCAGGACGCCGAGTACAATCTGTTCCACCTTCGGAGTTTAAAAATTCGACAAATGCCCGGCTAGCAAATTTTTCGGTTTTTTCGAAATATCTCGGCAACTATGAGAGATAGAGCCGAAATCTCTTCGGTACAAGACTCAGGACGCCGAGTACAATCTGTTCCACCTATCGGAGTTTAAAAATTCGACAAATGCCCGGCTAGCAAATTTTTCGGTTTTTTCGAAATATCTCGGCAACTATGAGAGATAGAGCCGAAATCTCTTCGGTACAAGACTCAGGACGCCGAGTACAATCTGTTCCACCCTTCGGAGTTTAAAAATTCGACAAATGCCCGGCTAGCAAATTTTTCGGTTTTTTCGAAATATCTCGGCAACTATGAGAGATAGAGCCGAAATCTCTTCGGTACAAGACTCAGGACGCCGAGTACAATCTGTTCCACCCATCGGAGTTTAAAAATTCGACAAATGCCCGGCTAGCAAATTTTTCGGTTTTTTCGAAATATCTCGGCAACTATGAGAGATAGAGCCGAAATCTCTTCGGTACAAGACTCAGGACGCCGAGTACAATCTGTTCCACCCTTCGGAGTTTAAAAATTCGACAAATGCCCGGCTAGCAAATTTTTCGGTTTTTTCGAAATATCTCGGCAACTATGAGAGATAGAGCCGAAATCTCTTCGGTACAAGACTCAGGACGCCGAGTACAATCTGTTCCACCCTTCAGAGTTTAAAAATTCGACAAATGCCCGGCTAGCAAATTTCTCGGTTTTTTCGAAATATCTCGGCAACTATGAGAGATAGAGCCGAAATCTCTTCGGTACAAGACTCAGGACGCCGAGTACAATCTGTTCCACCTTCGGAGTTTAAAAATTCGACAAATGCCCGGCTAGCAAATTTTTCGGTTTTTTCGAAATATCTCGGCAACTATGAGAGATAGAGCCGAAATCTCTTCGGTACAAGACTCAGGACGCCGAGTACAATCTGTTCCACCCTTCGGAGTTTAAAAATTCGACAAATGCCCGGCTAGCAAATTTTTCGGTTTTTTCGAAATATCTCGGCAACTATGAGAGATAGAGCCGAAATCTCTTCGGTACAAGACTCAGGACGCCGAGTACAATCTGTTCCACCCATCGGAGTTTAAAAATTCGACAAATGCCCGGCTAGCAAATTTTTCGGTTTTTTCGAAATATCTCGGCAACTATGAGAGATAGAGCCGAAATCTCTTCGGTACAAGACTCAGGACGCCGAGTACAATCTGTTCCACCCTTCGGAGTTTAAAAATTCGACAAATGCCCGGCTAGCAAATTTTTCGGTTTTTTCGAAATATCTCGGCAACTATGAGAGATAGAGCCGAAATCTCTTCGGTACAAGACTCAGGACGCCGAGTACAATCTGTTCCACCCTTCGGAGTTTAAAAATTCGACAAATGCCCGGCTAGCAAATTTTTCGGTTTTTTCGAAATATCTCGGCAACTATGAGAGATAGAGCCGAAATCTCTTCGGTACAAGACTCAGGACGCCGAGTACAATCTGTTCCACCCTTCGGAGTTTAAAAATTCGACAAATGCCCGGCTAGCAAATTTTTCGGTTTTTTCGAAATATCTCGGCAACTATGAGAGATAGAGCCGAAATCTCTTCGGTACAAGACTCAGGACGCCGAGTACAATCTGTTCCACCCATCGGAGTTTAAAAATTCGACAAATGCCCGGCTAGCAAATTTTTCGGTTTTTTCGAAATATCTCGGCAACTATGAGAGATAGAGCCGAAATCTCTTCGGTACAAGACTCAGGACGCCGAGTACAATCTGTTCCACCCATCGGAGTTTAAAAATTCGACAAATGCCCGGCTAGCAAATTTTTCGGTTTTTTCGAAATATCTCGGCAACTATGAGAGATAGAGCCGAAATCTCTTCGGTACAAGACTCAGGACGCCGAGTACAATCTGTTCCACCCTTCGGAGTTTAAAAATTCGACAAATGCCCGGCTAGCAAATTTTTCGGTTTTTTCGAAATATCTCGGCAACTATGAGAGATAGAGCCGAAATCTCTTCGGTACAAGACTCAGGACGCCGAGTACAATCTGTTCCACCCATCGGAGTTTAAAAATTCGACAAATGCCCGGCTAGCAAATTTTTCGGTTTTTTCGAAATATCTCGGCAACTATGAGAGATAGAGCCGAAATCTCTTCGGTACAAGACTCAGGACGCCGAGTACAATCTGTTCCACCCATCGGAGTTTAAAAATTCGACAAATGCCCGGCTAGCAAATTTTTCGGTTTTTTCGAAATATCTCGGCAACTATGAGAGATAGAGCCGAAATCTCTTCGGTACAAGACTCAGGACGCCGAGTACAATCTGTTCCACCCATCGGAGTTTAAAAATTCGACAAATGCCCGGCTAGCAAATTTTTCGGTTTTTTCGAAATATCTCGGCAACTATGAGAGATAGAGCCGAAATCTCTTCGGTACAAGACTCAGGACGCCGAGTACAATCTGTTCCACCCTTCGGAGTTTAAAAATTCGACAAATGCCCGGCTAGCAAATTTTTCGGTTTTTTCGAAATATCTCGGCAACTATGAGAGATAGAGCCGAAATCTCTTCGGTACAAGACTCAGGACGCCGAGTACAATCTGTTCCACCCTTCGGAGTTTAAAAATTCGACAAATGCCCGGCTAGCAAATTTTTCGGTTTTTTCGAAATATCTCGGCAACTATGAGAGATAGAGCCGAAATCTCTTCGGTACAAGACTCAGGACGCCGAGTACAATCTGTTCCACCCTTCGGAGTTTAAAAATTCGACAAATGCCCGGCTAGCAAATTTTTCGGTTTTTTCGAAATATCTCGGCAACTATGAGAGATAGAGCCGAAATCTCTTCGGTACAAGACTCAGGACGCCGAGTACAATCTGTTCCACCCTTCGGAGTTTAAAAATTCGACAAATGCCCGGCTAGCAAATTTTTCGGTTTTTTCGAAATATCTCGGCAACTATGAGAGATAGAGCCGAAATCTCTTCGGTACAAGACTCAGGACGCCGAGTACAATCTGTTCCACCCATCGGAGTTTAAAAATTCGACAAATGCCCGGCTAGCAAATTTTTCGGTTTTTTCGAAATATCTCGGCAACTATGAGAGATAGAGCCGAAATCTCTTCGGTACAAGACTCAGGACGCCGAGTACAATCTGTTCCACCCATCGGAGTTTAAAAATTCGACAAATGCCCGGCTAGCAAATTTTTCGGTTTTTTCGAAATATCTCGGCAACTATGAGAGATAGAGCCGAAATCTCTTCGGTACAAGACTCAGGACGCCGAGTACAATCTGTTCCACCCATCGGAGTTTAAAAATTCGACAAATGCCCGGCTAGCAAATTTTTCGGTTTTTTCGAAATATCTCGGCAACTATGAGAGATAGAGCCGAAATCTCTTCGGTACAAGACTCAGGACGCCGAGTACAATCTGTTCCACCCTTCGGAGTTTAAAAATTCGACAAATGCCCGGCTAGCAAATTTTTCGGTTTTTTCGAAATATCTCGGCAACTATGAGAGATAGAGCCGAAATCTCTTCGGTACAAGACTCAGGACGCCGAGTACAATCTGTTCCACCCTTCGGAGTTTAAAAATTCGACAAATGCCCGGCTAGCAAATTTTTCGGTTTTTCGAAATATCTCGGCAACTATGAGAGATAGAGCCGAAATCTCTTCGGTACAAGACTCAGGACGCCGAGTACAATCTGTTCCACCCATCGGAGTTTAAAAATTCGACAAATGCCCGGCTAGCAAATTTTTCGGTTTTTTCGAAATATCTCGGCAACTATGAGAGATAGAGCCGAAATCTCTTCGGTACAAGACTCAGGACGCCGAGTACAATCTGTTCCACCTTCGGAGTTTAAAAATTCGACAAATGCCCGGCTAGCAAATTTTTCGGTTTTTTCGAAATATCTCGGCAACTATGAGAGATAGAGCCGAAATCTCTTCGGTACAAGACTCAGGACGCCGAGTACAATCTGTTCCACCCTTCGGAGTTTAAAAATTCGACAAATGCCCGGCTAGCAAATTTTTCGGTTTTTTCGAAATATCTCGGCAACTATGAGAGATAGAGCCGAAATCTCTTCGGTACAAGACTCAGGACGCCGAGTACAATCTGTTCCACCCATCGGAGTTTAAAAATTCGACAAATGCCCGGCTAGCAAATTTTTCGGTTTTTTCGAAATATCTCGGCAACTATGAGAGATAGAGCCGAAATCTCTTCGGTACAAGACTCAGGACGCCGAGTACAATCTGTTCCACCCATCGGAGTTTAAAAATTCGACAAATGCCCGGCTAGCAAATTTTTCGGTTTTTTCGAAATATCTCGGCAACTATGAGAGATAGAGCCGAAATCTCTTCGGTACAAGACTCAGGACGCCGAGTACAATCTGTTCCACCCATCGGAGTTTAAAAATTCGACAAATGCCCGGCTAGCAAATTTTTCGGTTTTTTCGAAATATCTCGGCAACTATGAGAGATAGAGCCGAAATCTCTTCGGTACAAGACTCAGGACGCCGAGTACAATCTGTTCCACCTTCGGAGTTTAAAAATTCGACAAATGCCCGGCTAGCAAATTTTTCGGTTTTTTCGAAATATCTCGGCAACTATGAGAGATAGAGCCGAAATCTCTTCGGTACAAGACTCAGGACGCCGAGTACAATCTGTTCCACCCATCGGAGTTTAAAAATTCGACAAATGCCCGGCTAGCAAATTTTTCGGTTTTTTCGAAATATCTCGGCAACTATGAGAGATAGAGCCGAAATCTCTTCGGTACAAGACTCAGGACGCCGAGTACAATCTGTTCCACCCTTCGGAGTTTAAAAATTCGACAAATGCCCGGCTAGCAAATTTTTCGGTTTTTTCGAAATATCTCGGCAACTATGAGAGATAGAGCCGAAATCTCTTCGGTACAAGACTCAGGACGCCGAGTACAATCTGTTCCACCCTTCGGAGTTTAAAAATTCGACAAATGCCCGGCTAGCAAATTTTTCGGTTTTTTCGAAATATCTCGGCAACTATGAGAGATAGAGCCGAAATCTCTTCGGTACAAGACTCAGGACGCCGAGTACAATCTGTTCCACCCTTCGGAGTTTAAAAATTCGACAAATGCCCGGCTAGCAAATTTTTCGGTTTTTTCGAAATATCTCGGCAACTATGAGAGATAGAGCCGAAATCTCTTCGGTACAAGACTCAGGACGCCGAGTACAATCTGTTCCACCCTTCGGAGTTTAAAAATTCGACAAATGCCCGGCTAGCAAATTTTTCGGTTTTTTCGAAATATCTCGGCAACTATGAGAGATAGAGCCGAAATCTCTTCGGTACAAGACTCAGGACGCCGAGTACAATCTGTTCCACCTTCGGAGTTTAAAAATTCGACAAATGCCCGGCTAGCAAATTTTTCGGTTTTTTCGAAATATCTCGGCAACTATGAGAGATAGAGCCGAAATCTCTTCGGTACAAGACTCAGGACGCCGAGTACAATCTGTTCCACCCTATCGGAGTTTAAAAATTCGACAAATGCCCGGCTAGCAAATTTTTCGGTTTTTTCGAAATATCTCGGCAACTATGAGAGATAGAGCCGAAATCTCTTCGGTACAAGACTCAGGACGCCGAGTACAATCTGTTCCACCCTTCGGAGTTTAAAAATTCGACAAATGCCCGGCTAGCAAATTTTTCGGTTTTTTCGAAATATCTCGGCAACTATGAGAGATAGAGCCGAAATCTCTTCGGTACAAGACTCAGGACGCCGAGTACAATCTGTTCCACCTTCGGAGTTTAAAAATTCGACAAATGCCCGGCTAGCAAATTTTTCGGTTTTTTCGAAATATCTCGGCAACTATGAGAGATAGAGCCGAAATCTCTTCGGTACAAGACTCAGGACGCCGAGTACAATCTGTTCCACCCTTCGGAGTTTAAAAATTCGACAAATGCCCGGCTAGCAAATTTTTCGGTTTTTTCGAAATATCTCGGCAACTATGAGAGATAGAGCCGAAATCTCTTCGGTACAAGACTCAGGACGCCGAGTACAATCTGTTCCACCCTTCGGAGTTTAAAAATTCGACAAATGCCCGGCTAGCAAATTTTTCGGTTTTTTCGAAATATCTCGGCAACTATGAGAGATAGAGCCGAAATCTCTTCGGTACAAGACTCAGGACGCCGAGTACAATCTGTTCCACCCTTCGGAGTTTAAAAATTCGACAAATGCCCGGCTAGCAAATTTTTCGGTTTTTTCGAAATATCTCGGCAACTATGAGAGATAGAGCCGAAATCTCTTCGGTACAAGACTCAGGACGCCGAGTACAATCTGTTCCACCCTTCGGAGTTTAAAAATTCGACAAATGCCCGGCTAGCAAATTTTTCGGTTTTTTCGAAATATCTCGGCAACTATGAGAGATAGAGCCGAAATCTCTTCGGTACAAGACTCAGGACGCCGAGTACAATCTGTTCCACCCTATCGGAGTTTAAAAATTCGACAAATGCCCGGCTAGCAAATTTTTCGGTTTTTTCGAAATATCTCGGCAACTATGAGAGATAGAGCCGAAATCTCTTCGGTACAAGACTCAGGACGCCGAGTACAATCTGTTCCACCCATCGGAGTTTAAAAATTCGACAAATGCCCGGCTAGCAAATTTTTCGGTTTTTTCGAAATATCTCGGCAACTATGAGAGATAGAGCCGAAATCTCTTCGGTACAAGACTCAGGACGCCGAGTACAATCTGTTCCACCCATCGGAGTTTAAAAATTCGACAAATGCCCGGCTAGCAAATTTTTCGGTTTTTTCGAAATATCTCGGCAACTATGAGAGATAGAGCCGAAATCTCTTCGGTACAAGACTCAGGACGCCGAGTACAATCTGTTCCACCCTTCGGAGTTTAAAAATTCGACAAATGCCCGGCTAGCAAATTTTTCGGTTTTTTCGAAATATCTCGGCAACTATGAGAGATAGAGCCGAAATCTCTTCGGTACAAGACTCAGGACGCCGAGTACAATCTGTTCCACCCTTCGGAGTTTAAAAATTCGACAAATGCCCGGCTAGCAAATTTTTCGGTTTTTTCGAAATATCTCGGCAACTATGAGAGATAGAGCCGAAATCTCTTCGGTACAAGACTCAGGACGCCGAGTACAATCTGTTCCACCCTTCGGAGTTTAAAAATTCGACAAATGCCCGGCTAGCAAATTTTTCGGTTTTTTCGAAATATCTCGGCAACTATGAGAGATAGAGCCGAAATCTCTTCGGTACAAGACTCAGGACGCCGAGTACAATCTGTTCCACCCATCGGAGTTTAAAAATTCGACAAATGCCCGGCTAGCAAATTTTTCGGTTTTTTCGAAATATCTCGGCAACTATGAGAGATAGAGCCGAAATCTCTTCGGTACAAGACTCAGGACGCCGAGTACAATCTGTTCCACCCATCGGAGTTTAAAAATTCGACAAATGCCCGGCTAGCAAATTTTTCGGTTTTTTCGAAATATCTCGGCAACTATGAGAGATAGAGCCGAAATCTCTTCGGTACAAGACTCAGGACGCCGAGTACAATCTGTTCCACCCATCGGAGTTTAAAAATTCGACAAATGCCCGGCTAGCAAATTTTTCGGTTTTTTCGAAATATCTCGGCAACTATGAGAGATAGAGCCGAAATCTCTTCGGTACAAGACTCAGGACGCCGAGTACAATCTGTTCCACCCTTCGGAGTTTAAAAATTCGACAAATGCCCGGCTAGCAAATTTTTCGGTTTTTTCGAAATATCTCGGCAACTATGAGAGATAGAGCCGAAATCTCTTCGGTACAAGACTCAGGACGCCGAGTACAATCTGTTCCACCCATCGGAGTTTAAAAATTCGACAAATGCCCGGCTAGCAAATTTTTCGGTTTTTTCGAAATATCTCGGCAACTATGAGAGATAGAGCCGAAATCTCTTCGGTACAAGACTCAGGACGCCGAGTACAATCTGTTCCACCCTTCGGAGTTTAAAAATTCGACAAATGCCCGGCTAGCAAATTTTTCGGTTTTTTCGAAATATCTCGGCAACTATGAGAGATAGAGCCGAAATCTCTTCGGTACAAGACTCAGGACGCCGAGTACAATCTGTTCCACCCATCGGAGTTTAAAAATTCGACAAATGCCCGGCTAGCAAATTTTTCGGTTTTTTCGAAATATCTCGGCAACTATGAGAGATAGAGCCGAAATCTCTTCGGTACAAGACTCAGGACGCCGAGTACAATCTGTTCCACCCTTCGGAGTTTAAAAATTCGACAAATGCCCGGCTAGCAAATTTTTCGGTTTTTTCGAAATATCTCGGCAACTATGAGAGATAGAGCCGAAATCTCTTCGGTACAAGACTCAGGACGCCGAGTACAATCTGTTCCACCCATCGGAGTTTAAAAATTCGACAAATGCCCGGCTAGCAAATTTTTCGGTTTTTTCGAAATATCTCGGCAACTATGAGAGATAGAGCCGAAATCTCTTCGGTACAAGACTCAGGACGCCGAGTACAATCTGTTCCACCCTTCGGAGTTTAAAAATTCGACAAATGCCCGGCTAGCAAATTTTTCGGTTTTTTCGAAATATCTCGGCAACTATGAGAGATAGAGCCGAAATCTCTTCGGTACAAGACTCAGGACGCCGAGTACAATCTGTTCCACCTTCGGAGTTTAAAAATTCGACAAATGCCCGGCTAGCAAATTTTTCGGTTTTTTCGAAATATCTCGGCAACTATGAGAGATAGAGCCGAAATCTCTTCGGTACAAGACTCAGGACGCCGAGTACAATCTGTTCCACCCTTCGGAGTTTAAAAATTCGACAAATGCCCGGCTAGCAAATTTTTCGGTTTTTTCGAAATATCTCGGCAACTATGAGAGATAGAGCCGAAATCTCTTCGGTACAAGACTCAGGACGCCGAGTACAATCTGTTCCACCTTCGGAGTTTAAAAATTCGACAAATGCCCGGCTAGCAAATTTTTCGGTTTTTTCGAAATATCTCGGCAACTATGAGAGATAGAGCCGAAATCTCTTCGGTACAAGACTCAGGACGCCGAGTACAATCTGTTCCACCCATCGGAGTTTAAAAATTCGACAAATGCCCGGCTAGCAAATTTTTCGGTTTTTTCGAAATATCTCGGCAACTATGAGAGATAGAGCCGAAATCTCTTCGGTACAAGACTCAGGACGCCGAGTACAATCTGTTCCACCCTTCGGAGTTTAAAAATTCGACAAATGCCCGGCTAGCAAATTTTTCGGTTTTTTCGAAATATCTCGGCAACTATGAGAGATAGAGCCGAAATCTCTTCGGTACAAGACTCAGGACGCCGAGTACAATCTGTTCCACCCATCGGAGTTTAAAAATTCGACAAATGCCCGGCTAGCAAATTTTTCGGTTTTTTCGAAATATCTCGGCAACTATGAGAGATAGAGCCGAAATCTCTTCGGTACAAGACTCAGGACGCCGAGTACAATCTGTTCCACCCATCGGAGTTTAAAAATTCGACAAATGCCCGGCTAGCAAATTTTTCGGTTTTTTCGAAATATCTCGGCAACTATGAGAGATAGAGCCGAAATCTCTTCGGTACAAGACTCAGGACGCCGAGTACAATCTGTTCCACCCATCGGAGTTTAAAAATTCGACAAATGCCCGGCTAGCAAATTTTTCGGTTTTTTCGAAATATCTCGGCAACTATGAGAGATAGAGCCGAAATCTCTTCGGTACAAGACTCAGGACGCCGAGTACAATCTGTTCCACCTATCGGAGTTTAAAAATTCGACAAATGCCCGGCTAGCAAATTTTTCGGTTTTTTCGAAATATCTCGGCAACTATGAGAGATAGAGCCGAAATCTCTTCGGTACAAGACTCAGGACGCCGAGTACAATCTGTTCCACCCTTCGGAGTTTAAAAATTCGACAAATGCCCGGCTAGCAAATTTTTCGGTTTTTTCGAAATATCTCGGCAACTATGAGAGATAGAGCCGAAATCTCTTCGGTACAAGACTCAGGACGCCGAGTACAATCTGTTCCACCCTTCGGAGTTTAAAAATTCGACAAATGCCCGGCTAGCAAATTTTTCGGTTTTTTCGAAATATCTCGGCAACTATGAGAGATAGAGCCGAAATCTCTTCGGTACAAGACTCAGGACGCCGAGTACAATCTGTTCCACCCATCGGAGTTTAAAAATTCGACAAATGCCCGGCTAGCAAATTTTTCGGTTTTTTCGAAATATCTCGGCAACTATGAGAGATAGAGCCGAAATCTCTTCGGTACAAGACTCAGGACGCCGAGTACAATCTGTTCCACCCATCGGAGTTTAAAAATTCGACAAATGCCCGGCTAGCAAATTTTTCGGTTTTTTCGAAATATCTCGGCAACTATGAGAGATAGAGCCGAAATCTCTTCGGTACAAGACTCAGGACGCCGAGTACAATCTGTTCCACCCTTCGGAGTTTAAAAATTCGACAAATGCCCGGCTAGCAAATTTTTCGGTTTTTTCGAAATATCTCGGCAACTATGAGAGATAGAGCCGAAATCTCTTCGGTACAAGACTCAGGACGCCGAGTACAATCTGTTCCACCCATCGGAGTTTAAAAATTCGACAAATGCCCGGCTAGCAAATTTTTCGGTTTTTTCGAAATATCTCGGCAACTATGAGAGATAGAGCCGAAATCTCTTCGGTACAAGACTCAGGACGCCGAGTACAATCTGTTCCACCCATCGGAGTTTAAAAATTCGACAAATGCCCGGCTAGCAAATTTTTCGGTTTTTTCGAAATATCTCGGCAACTATGAGAGATAGAGCCGAAATCTCTTCGGTACAAGACTCAGGACGCCGAGTACAATCTGTTCCACCCATCGGAGTTTAAAAATTCGACAAATGCCCGGCTAGCAAATTTTTCGGTTTTTTCGAAATATCTCGGCAACTATGAGAGATAGAGCCGAAATCTCTTCGGTACAAGACTCAGGACGCCGAGTACAATCTGTTCCACCCATCGGAGTTTAAAAATTCGACAAATGCCCGGCTAGCAAATTTTTCGGTTTTTTCGAAATATCTCGGCAACTATGAGAGATAGAGCCGAAATCTCTTCGGTACAAGACTCAGGACGCCGAGTACAATCTGTTCCACCCTTCGGAGTTTAAAAATTCGACAAATGCCCGGCTAGCAAATTTTTCGGTTTTTTCGAAATATCTCGGCAACTATGAGAGATAGAGCCGAAATCTCTTCGGTACAAGACTCAGGACGCCGAGTACAATCTGTTCCACCCATCGGAGTTTAAAAATTCGACAAATGCCCGGCTAGCAAATTTTTCGGTTTTTTCGAAATATCTCGGCAACTATGAGAGATAGAGCCGAAATCTCTTCGGTACAAGACTCAGGACGCCGAGTACAATCTGTTCCACCCATCGGAGTTTAAAAATTCGACAAATGCCCGGCTAGCAAATTTTTCGGTTTTTTCGAAATATCTCGGCAACTATGAGAGATAGAGCCGAAATCTCTTCGGTACAAGACTCAGGACGCCGAGTACAATCTGTTCCACCCATCGGAGTTTAAAAATTCGACAAATGCCCGGCTAGCAAATTTTTCGTTTTTTCGAAATATCTCGGCAACTATGAGAGATAGAGCCGAAATCTCTTCGGTACAAGACTCAGGACGCCGAGTACAATCTGTTCCACCCTTCGGAGTTTAAAAATTCGACAAATGCCCGGCTAGCAAATTTTTCGGTTTTTTCGAAATATCTCGGCAACTATGAGAGATAGAGCCGAAATCTCTTCGGTACAAGACTCAGGACGCCGAGTACAATCTGTTCCACCTTCGGAGTTTAAAAATTCGACAAATGCCCGGCTAGCAAATTTTTCGGTTTTTCGAAATATCTCGGCAACTATGAGAGATAGAGCCGAAATCTCTTCGGTACAAGACTCAGGACGCCGAGTACAATCTGTTCCACCCATCGGAGTTTAAAAATTCGACAAATGCCCGGCTAGCAAATTTTTCGGTTTTTTCGAAATATCTCGGCAACTATGAGAGATAGAGCCGAAATCTCTTCGGTACAAGACTCAGGACGCCGAGTACAATCTGTTCCACCCTTCGGAGTTTAAAAATTCGACAAATGCCCGGCTAGCAAATTTTTCGGTTTTTTCGAAATATCTCGGCAACTATGAGAGATAGAGCCGAAATCTCTTCGGTACAAGACTCAGGACGCCGAGTACAATCTGTTCCACCCTATCGGAGTTTAAAAATTCGACAAATGCCCGGCTAGCAAATTTTTCGGTTTTTTCGAAATATCTCGGCAACTATGAGAGATAGAGCCGAAATCTCTTCGGTACAAGACTCAGGACGCCGAGTACAATCTGTTCCACCCTTCGGAGTTTAAAAATTCGACAAATGCCCGGCTAGCAAATTTTTCGGTTTTTTCGAAATATCTCGGCAACTATGAGAGATAGAGCCGAAATCTCTTCGGTACAAGACTCAGGACGCCGAGTACAATCTGTTCCACCCATCGGAGTTTAAAAATTCGACAAATGCCCGGCTAGCAAATTTTTCGGTTTTTTCGAAATATCTCGGCAACTATGAGAGATAGAGCCGAAATCTCTTCGGTACAAGACTCAGGACGCCGAGTACAATCTGTTCCACCCTTCGGAGTTTAAAAATTCGACAAATGCCCGGCTAGCAAATTTTTCGGTTTTTTTCGAAATATCTCGGCAACTATGAGAGATAGAGCCGAAATCTCTTCGGTACAAGACTCAGGACGCCGAGTACAATCTGTTCCACCCTTCGGAGTTTAAAAATTCGACAAATGCCCGGCTAGCAAATTTTTCGGTTTTTTCGAAATATCTCGGCAACTATGAGAGATAGAGCCGAAATCTCTTCGGTACAAGACTCAGGACGCCGAGTACAATCTGTTCCACCCTTCGGAGTTTAAAAATTCGACAAATGCCCGGCTAGCAAATTTTTCGGTTTTTTCGAAATATCTCGGCAACTATGAGAGATAGAGCCGAAATCTCTTCGGTACAAGACTCAGGACGCCGAGTACAATCTGTTCCACCCTTCGGAGTTTAAAAATTCGACAAATGCCCGGCTAGCAAATTTTTCGGTTTTTTCGAAATATCTCGGCAACTATGAGAGATAGAGCCGAAATCTCTTCGGTACAAGACTCAGGACGCCGAGTACAATCTGTTCCACCCATCGGAGTTTAAAAATTCGACAAATGCCCGGCTAGCAAATTTTTCGGTTTTTTCGAAATATCTCGGCAACTATGAGAGATAGAGCCGAAATCTCTTCGGTACAAGACTCAGGACGCCGAGTACAATCTGTTCCACCCTTCGGAGTTTAAAAATTCGACAAATGCCCGGCTAGCAAATTTTTCGGTTTTTTCGAAATATCTCGGCAACTATGAGAGATAGAGCCGAAATCTCTTCGGTACAAGACTCAGGACGCCGAGTACAATCTGTTCCACCCATCGGAGTTTAAAAATTCGACAAATGCCCGGCTAGCAAATTTTTCGGTTTTTTCGAAATATCTCGGCAACTATGAGAGATAGAGCCGAAATCTCTTCGGTACAAGACTCAGGACGCCGAGTACAATCTGTTCCACCCATCGGAGTTTAAAAATTCGACAAATGCCCGGCTAGCAAATTTTTCGGTTTTTTCGAAATATCTCGGCAACTATGAGAGATAGAGCCGAAATCTCTTCGGTACAAGACTCAGGACGCCGAGTACAATCTGTTCCACCCATCGGAGTTTAAAAATTCGACAAATGCCCGGCTAGCAAATTTTTCGGTTTTTTCGAAATATCTCGGCAACTATGAGAGATAGAGCCGAAATCTCTTCGGTACAAGACTCAGGACGCCGAGTACAATCTGTTCCACCCTTCGGAGTTTAAAAATTCGACAAATGCCCGGCTAGCAAATTTTTCGGTTTTTTCGAAATATCTCGGCAACTATGAGAGATAGAGCCGAAATCTCTTCGGTACAAGACTCAGGACGCCGAGTACAATCTGTTCCACCCTATCGGAGTTTAAAAATTCGACAAATGCCCGGCTAGCAAATTTTTCGGTTTTTTCGAAATATCTCGGCAACTATGAGAGATAGAGCCGAAATCTCTTCGGTACAAGACTCAGGACGCCGAGTACAATCTGTTCCACCCATCGGAGTTTAAAAATTCGACAAATGCCCGGCTAGCAAATTTTTCGGTTTTTTCGAAATATCTCGGCAACTATGAGAGATAGAGCCGAAATCTCTTCGGTACAAGACTCAGGACGCCGAGTACAATCTGTTCCACCCATCGGAGTTTAAAAATTCGACAAATGCCCGGCTAGCAAATTTTCGGTTTTTTCGAAATATCTCGGGCAACTATGAGAGATAGAGCCGAAATCTCTTCGGTACAAGACTCAGGACGCCGAGTACAATCTGTTCCACCCATCGGAGTTTAAAAATTCGACAAATGCCCGGCTAGCAAATTTTTCGGTTTTTTCGAAATATCTCGGCAACTATGAGAGATAGAGCCGAAATCTCTTCGGTACAAGACTCAGGACGCCGAGTACAATCTGTTCCACCCATCGGAGTTTAAAAATTCGACAAATGCCCGGCTAGCAAATTTTTCGGTTTTTTCGAAATATCTCGGCAACTATGAGAGATAGAGCCGAAATCTCTTCGGTACAAGACTCAGGACGCCGAGTACAATCTGTTCCACCCATCGGAGTTTAAAAATTCGACAAATGCCCGGCTAGCAAATTTTTCGGTTTTTTCGAAATATCTCGGCAACTATGAGAGATAGAGCCGAAATCTCTTCGGTACAAGACTCAGGACGCCGAGTACAATCTGTTCCACCCTTCGGAGTTTAAAAATTCGACAAATGCCCGGCTAGCAAATTTTCGGTTTTTTCGAAATATCTCGGCAACTATGAGAGATAGAGCCGAAATCTCTTCGGTACAAGACTCAGGACGCCGAGTACAATCTGTTCCACCCATCGGAGTTTAAAAATTCGACAAATGCCCGGCTAGCAAATTTTTCGGTTTTTTCGAAATATCTCGGCAACTATGAGAGATAGAGCCGAAATCTCTTCGGTACAAGACTCAGGACGCCGAGTACAATCTGTTCCACCCTTCGGAGTTTAAAAATTCGACAAATGCCCGGCTAGCAAAATTTTTCGGTTTTTTCGAAATATCTCGGCAACTATGAGAGATAGAGCCGAAATCTCTTCGGTACAAGACTCAGGACGCCGAGTACAATCTGTTCCACCCATCGGAGTTTAAAAAATTCGACAAATGCCCGGCTAGCAAATTTTTCGGTTTTTTTCGAAATATCTCGGCAACTATGAGAGATAGAGCCGAAATCTCTTCGGTACAAGACTCAGGACGCCGAGTACAATCTGTTCCACCTTCGGAGTTTAAAAATTCGACAAATGCCCGGCTAGCAAATTTTTCGGTTTTTTCGAAATATCTCGGCAACTATGAGAGATAGAGCCGAAATCTCTCTTCGGTACAAGACTCAGGACGCCGAGTACAATCTGTTCCACCCTTCGGAGTTTAAAAATTCGACAAATGCCCGGCTAGCAAATTTTTCGGTTTTTTCGAAATATCTCGGCAACTATGAGAGAGATAGAGCCGAAATCTCTTCGGTACAAGACTCAGGACGCCGAGTACAATCTGTTCCACCCTTCGGAGTTTAAAAATTCGACAAATGCCCGGCTAGCAAATTTTCGGTTTTTTCGAAATATCTCGGCAACTATGAGAGATAGAGCCGAAATCTCTTCGGTACAAGACTCAGGACGCCGAGTACAATCTGTTCCACCTTCGGAGTTTAAAAATTCGACAAATGCCCGGCTAGCAAATTTTTCGGTTTTTTCGAAATATCTCGGCAACTATGAGAGATAGAGCCGAAATCTCTTCGGTACAAGACTCAGGACGCCGAGTACAATCTGTTCCACCCTTCGGAGTTTAAAAATTCGACAAATGCCCGGCTAGCAAATTTTTCGGTTTTTTCGAAATATCTCGGCAACTATGAGAGATAGAGCCGAAATCTCTTCGGTACAAGACTCAGGACGCCGAGTACAATCTGTTCCACCCATCGGAGTTTAAAAATTCGACAAATGCCCGGCTAGCAAATTTTTCGGTTTTTTCGAAATATCTCGGCAACTATGAGAGATAGAGCCGAAATCTCTTCGGTACAAGACTCAGGACGCCGAGTACAATCTGTTCCACCCTTCGGAGTTTAAAAATTCGACAAATGCCCGGCTAGCAAATTTTTCGGTTTTTTCGAAATATCTCGGCAACTATGAGAGATAGAGCCGAAATCTCTTCGGTACAAGACTCAGGACGCCGAGTACAATCTGTTCCACCCATCGGAGTTTAAAAATTCGACAAATGCCCGGCTAGCAAATTTTTCGGTTTTTTCGAAATATCTCGGCAACTATGAGAGATAGAGCCGAAATCTCTTCGGTACAAGACTCAGGACGCCGAGTACAATCTGTTCCACCCTTCGGAGTTTAAAAATTCGACAAATGCCCGGCTAGCAAATTTTTCGGTTTTTTCGAAATATCTCGGCAACTATGAGAGATAGAGCCGAAATCTCTTCGGTACAAGACTCAGGACGCCGAGTACAATCTGTTCCACCCTTCGGAGTTTAAAAATTCGACAAATGCCCGGCTAGCAAATTTTTCGGTTTTTTCGAAATATCTCGGCAACTATGAGAGATAGAGCCGAAATCTCTTCGGTACAAGACTCAGGACGCCGAGTACAATCTGTTCCACCCATCGGAGTTTAAAAATTCGACAAATGCCCGGCTAGCAAATTTTTCGGTTTTTTCGAAATATCTCGGCAACTATGAGAGATAGAGCCGAAATCTCTTCGGTACAAGACTCAGGACGCCGAGTACAATCTGTTCCACCTTCGGAGTTTAAAAATTCGACAAATGCCCGGCTAGCAAATTTTTCGGTTTTTTCGAAATATCTCGGCAACTATGAGAGATAGAGCCGAAATCTCTTCGGTACAAGACTCAGGACGCCGAGTACAATCTGTTCCACCCTTCGGAGTTTAAAAATTCGACAAATGCCCGGCTAGCAAATTTTTCGGTTTTTTCGAAATATCTCGGCAACTATGAGAGATAGAGCCGAAATCTCTTCGGTACAAGACTCAGGACGCCGAGTACAATCTGTTCCACCCATCGGAGTTTAAAAATTCGACAAATGCCCGGCTAGCAAATTTTTCGGTTTTTTCGAAATATCTCGGCAACTATGAGAGATAGAGCCGAAATCTCTTCGGTACAAGACTCAGGACGCCGAGTACAATCTGTTCCACCCTTCGGAGTTTAAAAATTCGACAAATGCCCGGCTAGCAAATTTTTCGGTTTTTTCGAAATATCTCGGCAACTATGAGAGATAGAGCCGAAATCTCTTCGGTACAAGACTCAGGACGCCGAGTACAATCTGTTCCACCCTTCGGAGTTTAAAAATTCGACAAATGCCCGGCTAGCAAATTTTTCGGTTTTTTCGAAATATCTCGGCAACTATGAGAGATAGAGCCGAAATCTCTTCGGTACAAGACTCAGGACGCCGAGTACAATCTGTTCCACCCTTCGGAGTTTAAAAATTCGACAAATGCCCGGCTAGCAAATTTTTCGGTTTTTTCGAAATATCTCGGCAACTATGAGAGATAGAGCCGAAATCTCTTCGGTACAAGACTCAGGACGCCGAGTACAATCTGTTCCACCTTCGGAGTTTAAAAATTCGACAAATGCCCGGCTAGCAAATTTTTCGGTTTTTTCGAAATATCTCGGCAACTATGAGAGATAGAGCCGAAATCTCTTCGGTACAAGACTCAGGACGCCGAGTACAATCTGTTCCACCCTTCGGAGTTTAAAAATTCGACAAATGCCCGGCTAGCAAATTTTTCGGTTTTTTCGAAATATCTCGGCAACTATGAGAGATAGAGCCGAAATCTCTTCGGTACAAGACTCAGGACGCCGAGTACAATCTGTTCCACCCATCGGAGTTTAAAAATTCGACAAATGCCCGGCTAGCAAATTTTTCGGTTTTTTCGAAATATCTCGGCAACTATGAGAGATAGAGCCGAAATCTCTTCGGTACAAGACTCAGGACGCCGAGTACAATCTGTTCCACCCTTCGGAGTTTAAAAATTCGACAAATGCCCGGCTAGCAAATTTTTCGGTTTTTTCGAAATATCTCGGCAACTATGAGAGATAGAGCCGAAATCTCTTCGGTACAAGACTCAGGACGCCGAGTACAATCTGTTCCACCCTTCGGAGTTTAAAAATTCGACAAATGCCCGGCTAGCAAATTTTTCGGTTTTTTCGAAATATCTCGGCAACTATGAGAGATAGAGCCGAAATCTCTTCGGTACAAGACTCAGGACGCCGAGTACAATCTGTTCCACCCTTCGGAGTTTAAAAATTCGACAAATGCCCGGCTAGCAAATTTTTCGGTTTTTTCGAAATATCTCGGCAACTATGAGAGATAGAGCCGAAATCTCTTCGGTACAAGACTCAGGACGCCGAGTACAATCTGTTCCACCCATCGGAGTTTAAAAATTCGACAAATGCCCGGCTAGCAAATTTTTCGGTTTTTTCGAAATATCTCGGCAACTATGAGAGATAGAGCCGAAATCTCTTCGGTACAAGACTCAGGACGCCGAGTACAATCTGTTCCACCCTTCGGAGTTTAAAAATTCGACAAATGCCCGGCTAGCAAATTTTTCGGTTTTTTCGAAATATCTCGGCAACTATGAGAGATAGAGCCGAAATCTCTTCGGTACAAGACTCAGGACGCCGAGTACAATCTGTTCCACCCTTCGGAGTTTAAAAATTCGACAAATGCCCGGCTAGCAAATTTTTCGGTTTTTTCGAAATATCTCGGCAACTATGAGAGATAGAGCCGAAATCTCTTCGGTACAAGACTCAGGACGCCGAGTACAATCTGTTCCACCCATCGGAGTTTAAAAATTCGACAAATGCCCGGCTAGCAAATTTTTCGGTTTTTTCGAAATATCTCGGCAACTATGAGAGATAGAGCCGAAATCTCTTCGGTACAAGACTCAGGACGCCGAGTACAATCTGTTCCACCCATCGGAGTTTAAAAATTCGACAAATGCCCGGCTAGCAAATTTTTCGGTTTTTTCGAAATATCTCGGCAACTATGAGAGATAGAGCCGAAATCTCTTCGGTACAAGACTCAGGACGCCGAGTACAATCTGTTCCACCCTTCGGAGTTTAAAAATTCGACAAATGCCCGGCTAGCAAATTTTTCGGTTTTTTCGAAATATCTCGGCAACTATGAGAGATAGAGCCGAAATCTCTTCGGTACAAGACTCAGGACGCCGAGTACAATCTGTTCCACCCTTCGGAGTTTAAAAATTCGACAAATGCCCGGCTAGCAAATTTTTCGGTTTTTTCGAAATATCTCGGCAACTATGAGAGATAGAGCCGAAATCTCTTCGGTACAAGACTCAGGACGCCGAGTACAATCTGTTCCACCTTCGGAGTTTAAAAATTCGACAAATGCCCGGCTAGCAAATTTTTCGGTTTTTTCGAAATATCTCGGCAACTATGAGAGATAGAGCCGAAATCTCTTCGGTACAAGACTCAGGACGCCGAGTACAATCTGTTCCACCCATCGGAGTTTAAAAATTCGACAAATGCCCGGCTAGCAAATTTTTCGGTTTTTCGAAATATCTCGGCAACTATGAGAGATAGAGCCGAAATCTCTTCGGTACAAGACTCAGGACGCCGAGTACAATCTGTTCCACCCTTCAGAGTTTAAAAATTCGACAAATGCCCGGCTAGCAAATTTTTCGGTTTTTTCGAAATATCTCGGCAACTATGAGAGATAGAGCCGAAATCTCTTCGGTACAAGACTCAGGACGCCGAGTACAATCTGTTCCACCCTTCGGAGTTTAAAAATTCGACAAATGCCCGGCTAGCAAATTTTTCGGTTTTTTCGAAATATCTCGGCAACTATGAGAGATAGAGCCGAAATCTCTTCGGTACAAGACTCAGGACGCCGAGTACAATCTGTTCCACCCTTCGGAGTTTAAAAATTCGACAAATGCCCGGCTAGCAAATTTTTCGGTTTTTTCGAAATATCTCGGCAACTATGAGAGATAGAGCCGAAATCTCTTCGGTACAAGACTCAGGACGCCGAGTACAATCTGTTCCACCTTCGGAGTTTAAAAATTCGACAAATGCCCGGCTAGCAAATTTTTCGGTTTTTTCGAAATATCTCGGCAACTATGAGAGATAGAGCCGAAATCTCTTCGGTACAAGACTCAGGACGCCGAGTACAATCTGTTCCACCCTTCGGAGTTTAAAAATTCGACAAATGCCCGGCTAGCAAATTTTTCGGTTTTTTCGAAATATCTCGGCAACTATGAGAGATAGAGCCGAAATCTCTTCGGTACAAGACTCAGGACGCCGAGTACAATCTGTTCCACCCATCGGAGTTTAAAAATTCGACAAATGCCCGGCTAGCAAATTTTTCGGTTTTTTCGAAATATCTCGGCAACTATGAGAGATAGAGCCGAAATCTCTTCGGTACAAGACTCAGGACGCCGAGTACAATCTGTTCCACCCTTCGGAGTTTAAAAATTCGACAAATGCCCGGCTAGCAAATTTTTCGGTTTTTTCGAAATATCTCGGCAACTATGAGAGATAGAGCCGAAATCTCTTCGGTACAAGACTCAGGACGCCGAGTACAATCTGTTCCACCCTTCGGAGTTTAAAAATTCGACAAATGCCCGGCTAGCAAATTTTTCGGTTTTTTCGAAATATCTCGGCAACTATGAGAGATAGAGCCGAAATCTCTTCGGTACAAGACTCAGGACGCCGAGTACAATCTGTTCCACCCTTCGGAGTTTAAAAATTCGACAAATGCCCGGCTAGCAAATTTTTCGGTTTTTTCGAAATATCTCGGCAACTATGAGAGATAGAGCCGAAATCTCTTCGGTACAAGACTCAGGACGCCGAGTACAATCTGTTCCACCCTTCGGAGTTTAAAAATTCGACAAATGCCCGGCTAGCAAATTTTTCGGTTTTTTCGAAATATCTCGGCAACTATGAGAGATAGAGCCGAAATCTCTTCGGTACAAGACTCAGGACGCCGAGTACAATCTGTTCCACCCTTCGGAGTTTAAAAATTCGACAAATGCCCGGCTAGCAAATTTTTCGGTTTTTTCGAAATATCTCGGCAACTATGAGAGATAGAGCCGAAATCTCTTCGGTACAAGACTCAGGACGCCGAGTACAATCTGTTCCACCTTCGGAGTTTAAAAATTCGACAAATGCCCGGCTAGCAAATTTTTCGGTTTTTTCGAAATATCTCGGCAACTATGAGAGATAGAGCCGAAATCTCTTCGGTACAAGACTCAGGACGCCGAGTACAATCTGTTCCACCCATCGGAGTTTAAAAATTCGACAAATGCCCGGCTAGCAAATTTTTCGGTTTTTTCGAAATATCTCGGCAACTATGAGAGATAGAGCCGAAATCTCTTCGGTACAAGACTCAGGACGCCGAGTACAATCTGTTCCACCCTTCGGAGTTTAAAAATTCGACAAATGCCCGGCTAGCAAATTTTTCGGTTTTTTCGAAATATCTCGGCAACTATGAGAGATAGAGCCGAAATCTCTTCGGTACAAGACTCAGGACGCCGAGTACAATCTGTTCCACCCTTCGGAGTTTAAAAATTCGACAAATGCCCGGCTAGCAAATTTTTCGGTTTTTTCGAAATATCTCGGCAACTATGAGAGATAGAGCCGAAATCTCTTCGGTACAAGACTCAGGACGCCGAGTACAATCTGTTCCACCTTCGGAGTTTAAAAATTCGACAAATGCCCGGCTAGCAAATTTTTCGGTTTTTTCGAAATATCTCGGCAACTATGAGAGATAGAGCCGAAATCTCTTCGGTACAAGACTCAGGACGCCGAGTACAATCTGTTCCACCCTTCGGAGTTTAAAAATTCGACAAATGCCCGGCTAGCAAATTTTTCGGTTTTTTCGAAATATCTCGGCAACTATGAGAGATAGAGCCGAAATCTCTTCGGTACAAGACTCAGGACGCCGAGTACAATCTGTTCCACCCATCGGAGTTTAAAAATTCGACAAATGCCCGGCTAGCAAATTTTTCGGTTTTTTCGAAATATCTCGGCAACTATGAGAGATAGAGCCGAAATCTCTTCGGTACAAGACTCAGGACGCCGAGTACAATCTGTTCCACCCTTCGGAGTTTAAAAATTCGACAAATGCCCGGCTAGCAAATTTTTCGGTTTTTTCGAAATATCTCGGCAACTATGAGAGATAGAGCCGAAATCTCTTCGGTACAAGACTCAGGACGCCGAGTACAATCTGTTCCACCCTTCGGAGTTTAAAAATTCGACAAATGCCCGGCTAGCAAATTTTTCGGTTTTTTCGAAATATCTCGGCAACTATGAGAGATAGAGCCGAAATCTCTTCGGTACAAGACTCAGGACGCCGAGTACAATCTGTTCCACCCTTCGGAGTTTAAAAATTCGACAAATGCCCGGCTAGCAAATTTTTCGGTTTTTTCGAAATATCTCGGCAACTATGAGAGATAGAGCCGAAATCTCTTCGGTACAAGACTCAGGACGCCGAGTACAATCTGTTCCACCCTTCAGAGTTTAAAAATTCGACAAATGCCCGGCTAGCAAATTTTTCGGTTTTTTCGAAATATCTCGGCAACTATGAGAGATAGAGCCGAAATCTCTTCGGTACAAGACTCAGGACGCCGAGTACAATCTGTTCCACCCTTCAGAGTTTAAAAATTCGACAAATGCCCGGCTAGCAAATTTTTCGGTTTTTTCGAAATATCTCGGCAACTATGAGAGATAGAGCCGAAATCTCTTCGGTACAAGACTCAGGACGCCGAGTACAATCTGTTCCACCCTTCGGAGTTTAAAAATTCGACAAATGCCCGGCTAGCAAATTTTTCGGTTTTTTCGAAATATCTCGGCAACTATGAGAGATAGAGCCGAAATCTCTTCGGTACAAGACTCAGGACGCCGAGTACAATCTGTTCCACCCTTCGGAGTTTAAAAATTCGACAAATGCCCGGCTAGCAAATTTTTCGGTTTTTTCGAAATATCTCGGCAACTATGAGAGATAGAGCCGAAATCTCTTCGGTACAAGACTCAGGACGCCGAGTACAATCTGTTCCACCTTCGGAGTTTAAAAATTCGACAAATGCCCGGCTAGCAAATTTTTCGGTTTTTTCGAAATATCTCGGCAACTATGAGAGATAGAGCCGAAATCTCTTCGGTACAAGACTCAGGACGCCGAGTACAATCTGTTCCACCTTCAGAGTTTAAAAATTCGACAAATGCCCGGCTAGCAAATTTTTCGGTTTTTTCGAAATATCTCGGCAACTATGAGAGATAGAGCCGAAATCTCTTCGGTACAAGACTCAGGACGCCGAGTACAATCTGTTCCACCCTTCAGAGTTTAAAAATTCGACAAATGCCCGGCTAGCAAATTTTTCGGTTTTTTCGAAATATCTCGGCAACTATGAGAGATAGAGCCGAAATCTCTTCGGTACAAGACTCAGGACGCCGAGTACAATCTGTTCCACCCTTCAGAGTTTAAAAATTCGACAAATGCCCGGCTAGCAAATTTTCGGTTTTTTCGAAATATCTCGGCAACTATGAGAGATAGAGCCGAAATCTCTTCGGTACAAGACTCAGGACGCCGAGTACAATCTGTTCCACCCTTCGGAGTTTAAAAATTCGACAAATGCCCGGCTAGCAAATTTTTCGGTTTTTTCGAAATATCTCGGCAACTATGAGAGATAGAGCCGAAATCTCTTCGGTACAAGACTCAGGACGCCGAGTACAATCTGTTCCACCCTTCAGAGTTTAAAAATTCGACAAATGCCCGGCTAGCAAATTTTTCGGTTTTTTCGAAATATCTCGGCAACTATGAGAGATAGAGCCGAAATCTCTTCGGTACAAGACTCAGGACGCCGAGTACAATCTGTTCCACCCTTCGGAGTTTAAAAATTCGACAAATGCCCGGCTAGCAAATTTTTCGGTTTTTTCGAAATATCTCGGCAACTATGAGAGATAGAGCCGAAATCTCTTCGGTACAAGACTCAGGACGCCGAGTACAATCTGTTCCACCCTTCGGAGTTTAAAAATTCGACAAATGCCCGGCTAGCAAATTTTTCGGTTTTTTCGAAATATCTCGGCAACTATGAGAGATAGAGCCGAAATCTCTTCGGTACAAGACTCAGGACGCCGAGTACAATCTGTTCCACCCTTCAGAGTTTAAAAATTCGACAAATGCCCGGCTAGCAAATTTTTCGGTTTTTTCGAAATATCTCGGCAACTATGAGAGATAGAGCCGAAATCTCTTCGGTACAAGACTCAGGACGCCGAGTACAATCTGTTCCACCCTTCGGAGTTTAAAAATTCGACAAATGCCCGGCTAGCAAATTTCTCGGTTTTTTCGAAATATCTCGGCAACTATGAGAGATAGAGCCGAAATCTCTTCGGTACAAGACTCAGGACGCCGAGTACAATCTGTTCCACCCTTCGGAGTTTAAAAATTCGACAAATGCCCGGCTAGCAAATTTTTCGGTTTTTTCGAAATATCTCGGCAACTATGAGAGATAGAGCCGAAATCTCTTCGGTACAAGACTCAGGACGCCGAGTACAATCTGTTCCACCCATCGGAGTTTAAAAATTCGACAAATGCCCGGCTAGCAAATTTTTCGGTTTTTTCGAAATATCTCGGCAACTATGAGAGATAGAGCCGAAATCTCTTCGGTACAAGACTCAGGACGCCGAGTACAATCTGTTCCACCCTTCGGAGTTTAAAAATTCGACAAATGCCCGGCTAGCAAATTTTTCGGTTTTTTCGAAATATCTCGGCAACTATGAGAGATAGAGCCGAAATCTCTTCGGTACAAGACTCAGGACGCCGAGTACAATCTGTTCCACCCTTCGGAGTTTAAAAATTCGACAAATGCCCGGCTAGCAAATTTTTCGGTTTTTTCGAAATATCTCGGCAACTATGAGAGATAGAGCCGAAATCTCTTCGGTACAAGACTCAGGACGCCGAGTACAATCTGTTCCACCCTTCGGAGTTTAAAAATTCGACAAATGCCCGGCTAGCAAATTTTTCGGTTTTTTCGAAATATCTCGGCAACTATGAGAGATAGAGCCGAAATCTCTTCGGTACAAGACTCAGGACGCCGAGTACAATCTGTTCCACCCTTCAGAGTTTAAAAATTCGACAAATGCCCGGCTAGCAAATTTTTCGGTTTTTTCGAAATATCTCGGCAACTATGAGAGATAGAGCCGAAATCTCTTCGGTACAAGACTCAGGACGCCGAGTACAATCTGTTCCACCCTTCAGAGTTTAAAAATTCGACAAATGCCCGGCTAGCAAATTTTTCGGTTTTTTCGAAATATCTCGGCAACTATGAGAGATAGAGCCGAAATCTCTTCGGTACAAGACTCAGGACGCCGAGTACAATCTGTTCCACCCATCGGAGTTTAAAAATTCGACAAATGCCCGGCTAGCAAATTTTTCGGTTTTTTCGAAATATCTCGGCAACTATGAGAGATAGAGCCGAAATCTCTTCGGTACAAGACTCAGGACGCCGAGTACAATCTGTTCCACCCTTCGGAGTTTAAAAATTCGACAAATGCCCGGCTAGCAAATTTTTCGGTTTTTTCGAAATATCTCGGCAACTATGAGAGATAGAGCCGAAATCTCTTCGGTACAAGACTCAGGACGCCGAGTACAATCTGTTCCACCCTTCGGAGTTTAAAAATTCGACAAATGCCCGGCTAGCAAATTTTTCGGTTTTTTCGAAATATCTCGGCAACTATGAGAGATAGAGCCGAAATCTCTTCGGTACAAGACTCAGGACGCCGAGTACAATCTGTTCCACCCTTCAGAGTTTAAAAATTCGACAAATGCCCGGCTAGCAAATTTTTCGGTTTTTTCGAAATATCTCGGCAACTATGAGAGATAGAGCCGAAATCTCTTCGGTACAAGACTCAGGACGCCGAGTACAATCTGTTCCACCCATCGGAGTTTAAAAATTCGACAAATGCCCGGCTAGCAAATTTCTCGGTTTTTTCGAAATATCTCGGCAACTATGAGAGATAGAGCCGAAATCTCTTCGGTACAAGACTCAGGACGCCGAGTACAATCTGTTCCACCCTTCAGAGTTTAAAAATTCGACAAATGCCCGGCTAGCAAATTTTTCGGTTTTTTCGAAATATCTCGGCAACTATGAGAGATAGAGCCGAAATCTCTTCGGTACAAGACTCAGGACGCCGAGTACAATCTGTTCCACCCATCAGAGTTTAAAAATTCGACAAATGCCCGGCTAGCAAATTTTTCGGTTTTTTCGAAATATCTCGGCAACTATGAGAGATAGAGCCGAAATCTCTTCGGTACAAGACTCAGGACGCCGAGTACAATCTGTTCCACCTTCGGAGTTTAAAAATTCGACAAATGCCCGGCTAGCAAATTTTTCGGTTTTTTCGAAATATCTCGGCAACTATGAGAGATAGAGCCGAAATCTCTTCGGTACAAGACTCAGGACGCCGAGTACAATCTGTTCCACCCTTCGGAGTTTAAAAATTCGACAAATGCCCGGCTAGCAAATTTTTCGGTTTTTTCGAAATATCTCGGCAACTATGAGAGATAGAGCCGAAATCTCTTCGGTACAAGACTCAGGACGCCGAGTACAATCTGTTCCACCCTTCAGAGTTTAAAAATTCGACAAATGCCCGGCTAGCAAATTTTTCGGTTTTTTCGAAATATCTCGGCAACTATGAGAGATAGAGCCGAAATCTCTTCGGTACAAGACTCAGGACGCCGAGTACAATCTGTTCCACCCTTCGGAGTTTAAAAATTCGACAAATGCCCGGCTAGCAAATTTTTCGGTTTTTTCGAAATATCTCGGCAACTATGAGAGATAGAGCCGAAATCTCTTCGGTACAAGACTCAGGACGCCGAGTACAATCTGTTCCACCCTTCAGAGTTTAAAAATTCGACAAATGCCCGGCTAGCAAATTTTTCGGTTTTTTCGAAATATCTCGGCAACTATGAGAGATAGAGCCGAAATCTCTTCGGTACAAGACTCAGGACGCCGAGTACAATCTGTTCCACCCTTCAGAGTTTAAAAATTCGACAAATGCCCGGCTAGCAAATTTTTCGGTTTTTTCGAAATATCTCGGCAACTATGAGAGATAGAGCCGAAATCTCTTCGGTACAAGACTCAGGACGCCGAGTACAATCTGTTCCACCCTTCAGAGTTTAAAAATTCGACAAATGCCCGGCTAGCAAATTTTTCGGTTTTTTCGAAATATCTCGGCAACTATGAGAGATAGAGCCGAAATCTCTTCGGTACAAGACTCAGGACGCCGAGTACAATCTGTTCCACCCTTCAGAGTTTAAAAATTCGACAAATGCCCGGCTAGCAAATTTTTCGGTTTTTTCGAAATATCTCGGCAACTATGAGAGATAGAGCCGAAATCTCTTCGGTACAAGACTCAGGACGCCGAGTACAATCTGTTCCACCCTTCGGAGTTTAAAAATTCGACAAATGCCCGGCTAGCAAATTTTTCGGTTTTTTCGAAATATCTCGGCAACTATGAGAGATAGAGCCGAAATCTCTTCGGTACAAGACTCAGGACGCCGAGTACAATCTGTTCCACCCATCAGAGTTTAAAAATTCGACAAATGCCCGGCTAGCAAATTTTTCGGTTTTTTCGAAATATCTCGGCAACTATGAGAGATAGAGCCGAAATCTCTTCGGTACAAGACTCAGGACGCCGAGTACAATCTGTTCCACCCTTCAGAGTTTAAAAATTCGACAAATGCCCGGCTAGCAAATTTCTCGGTTTTTTCGAAATATCTCGGCAACTATGAGAGATAGAGCCGAAATCTCTTCGGTACAAGACTCAGGACGCCGAGTACAATCTGTTCCACCCTTCAGAGTTTAAAAATTCGACAAATGCCCGGCTAGCAAATTTTTCGGTTTTTTCGAAATATCTCGGCAACTATGAGAGATAGAGCCGAAATCTCTTCGGTACAAGACTCAGGACGCCGAGTACAATCTGTTCCACCCTTCGGAGTTTAAAAATTCGACAAATGCCCGGCTAGCAAATTTTTCGGTTTTTTCGAAATATCTCGGCAACTATGAGAGATAGAGCCGAAATCTCTTCGGTACAAGACTCAGGACGCCGAGTACAATCTGTTCCACCCTTCAGAGTTTAAAAATTCGACAAATGCCCGGCTAGCAAATTTTTCGGTTTTTTCGAAATATCTCGGCAACTATGAGAGATAGAGCCGAAATCTCTTCGGTACAAGACTCAGGACGCCGAGTACAATCTGTTCCACCCTTCGGAGTTTAAAAATTCGACAAATGCCCGGCTAGCAAATTTTTCGGTTTTTTCGAAATATCTCGGCAACTATGAGAGATAGAGCCGAAATCTCTTCGGTACAAGACTCAGGACGCCGAGTACAATCTGTTCCACCCTTCGGAGTTTAAAAATTCGACAAATGCCCGGCTAGCAAATTTTTCGGTTTTTTCGAAATATCTCGGCAACTATGAGAGATAGAGCCGAAATCTCTTCGGTACAAGACTCAGGACGCCGAGTACAATCTGTTCCACCCTTCAGAGTTTAAAAATTCGACAAATGCCCGGCTAGCAAATTTTTCGGTTTTTTCGAAATATCTCGGCAACTATGAGAGATAGAGCCGAAATCTCTTCGGTACAAGACTCAGGACGCCGAGTACAATCTGTTCCACCCATCGGAGTTTAAAAATTCGACAAATGCCCGGCTAGCAAATTTTTCGGTTTTTTCGAAATATCTCGGCAACTATGAGAGATAGAGCCGAAATCTCTTCGGTACAAGACTCAGGACGCCGAGTACAATCTGTTCCACCCTTCAGAGTTTAAAAATTCGACAAATGCCCGGCTAGCAAATTTTTCGGTTTTTTCGAAATATCTCGGCAACTATGAGAGATAGAGCCGAAATCTCTTCGGTACAAGACTCAGGACGCCGAGTACAATCTGTTCCACCCTTCAGAGTTTAAAAATTCGACAAATGCCCGGCTAGCAAATTTCTCGGTTTTTTCGAAATATCTCGGCAACTATGAGAGATAGAGCCGAAATCTCTTCGGTACAAGACTCAGGACGCCGAGTACAATCTGTTCCACCCATCAGAGTTTAAAAATTCGACAAATGCCCGGCTAGCAAATTTTTCGGTTTTTTCGAAATATCTCGGCAACTATGAGAGATAGAGCCGAAATCTCTTCGGTACAAGACTCAGGACGCCGAGTACAATCTGTTCCACCCTTCGGAGTTTAAAAATTCGACAAATGCCCGGCTAGCAAATTTTTCGGTTTTTTCGAAATATCTCGGCAACTATGAGAGATAGAGCCGAAATCTCTTCGGTACAAGACTCAGGACGCCGAGTACAATCTGTTCCACCCTTCGGAGTTTAAAAATTCGACAAATGCCCGGCTAGCAAATTTCTCGGTTTTTTCGAAATATCTCGGCAACTATGAGAGATAGAGCCGAAATCTCTTCGGTACAAGACTCAGGACGCCGAGTACAATCTGTTCCACCTTCAGAGTTTAAAAATTCGACAAATGCCCGGCTAGCAAATTTTCGGTTTTTTCGAAATATCTCGGCAACTATGAGAGATAGAGCCGAAATCTCTTCGGTACAAGACTCAGGACGCCGAGTACAATCTGTTCCACCCTTCAGAGTTTAAAAATTCGACAAATGCCCGGCTAGCAAATTTTTCGGTTTTTTCGAAATATCTCGGCAACTATGAGAGATAGAGCCGAAATCTCTTCGGTACAAGACTCAGGACGCCGAGTACAATCTGTTCCACCCTTCAGAGTTTAAAAATTCGACAAATGCCCGGCTAGCAAATTTTTCGGTTTTTTCGAAATATCTCGGCAACTATGAGAGATAGAGCCGAAATCTCTTCGGTACAAGACTCAGGACGCCGAGTACAATCTGTTCCACCCTTCAGAGTTTAAAAATTCGACAAATGCCCGGCTAGCAAATTTTTCGGTTTTTTCGAAATATCTCGGCAACTATGAGAGATAGAGCCGAAATCTCTTCGGTACAAGACTCAGGACGCCGAGTACAATCTGTTCCACCCTTCGGAGTTTAAAAATTCGACAAATGCCCGGCTAGCAAATTTCTCGGTTTTTTCGAAATATCTCGGCAACTATGAGAGATAGAGCCGAAATCTCTTCGGTACAAGACTCAGGACGCCGAGTACAATCTGTTCCACCCTTCAGAGTTTAAAAATTCGACAAATGCCCGGCTAGCAAATTTTTCGGTTTTTTCGAAATATCTCGGCAACTATGAGAGATAGAGCCGAAATCTCTTCGGTACAAGACTCAGGACGCCGAGTACAATCTGTTCCACCCTTCAGAGTTTAAAAATTCGACAAATGCCCGGCTAGCAAATTTTTCGGTTTTTTCGAAATATCTCGGCAACTATGAGAGATAGAGCCGAAATCTCTTCGGTACAAGACTCAGGACGCCGAGTACAATCTGTTCCACCCTTCAGAGTTTAAAAATTCGACAAATGCCCGGCTAGCAAATTTTTCGGTTTTTTCGAAATATCTCGGCAACTATGAGAGATAGAGCCGAAATCTCTTCGGTACAAGACTCAGGACGCCGAGTACAATCTGTTCCACCCTTCAGAGTTTAAAAATTCGACAAATGCCCGGCTAGCAAATTTTTCGGTTTTTTCGAAATATCTCGGCAACTATGAGAGATAGAGCCGAAATCTCTTCGGTACAAGACTCAGGACGCCGAGTACAATCTGTTCCACCCTTCAGAGTTTAAAAATTCGACAAATGCCCGGCTAGCAAATTTCTCGGTTTTTTCGAAATATCTCGGCAACTATGAGAGATAGAGCCGAAATCTCTTCGGTACAAGACTCAGGACGCCGAGTACAATCTGTTCCACCCTTCAGAGTTTAAAAATTCGACAAATGCCCGGCTAGCAAATTTTTCTCGGTTTTTTCGAAATATCTCGGCAACTATGAGAGATAGAGCCGAAATCTCTTCGGTACAAGACTCAGGACGCCGAGTACAATCTGTTCCACCCTTCAGAGTTTAAAAATTCGACAAATGCCCGGCTAGCAAATTTTTCGGTTTTTTCGAAATATCTCGGCAACTATGAGAGATAGAGCCGAAATCTCTTCGGTACAAGACTCAGGACGCCGAGTACAATCTGTTCCACCCTTCAGAGTTTAAAAATTCAACAAATGCCCGGCTAGCAAATTTCTCGGTTTTTTCGAAATATCTCGGCAACTATGAGAGATAGAGCCGAAATCTCTTCGGTACAAGACTCAGGACGCCGAGTACAATCTGTTCCACCCTTCAGAGTTTAAAAATTCGACAAATGCCCGGCTAGCAAATTTTTCGGTTTTTTCGAAATATCTCGGCAACTATGAGAGATAGAGCCGAAATCTCTTCGGTACAAGACTCAGGACGCCGAGTACAATCTGTTCCACCCTTCAGAGTTTAAAAATTCAACAAATGCCCGGCTAGCAAATTTTTCGGTTTTTTCGAAATATCTCGGCAACTATGAGAGATAGAGCCGAAATCTCTTCGGTACAAGACTCAGGACGCCGAGTACAATCTGTTCCACCTTCAGAGTTTAAAAATTCGACAAATGCCCGGCTAGCAAATTTTTCGGTTTTTTCGAAATATCTCGGCAACTATGAGAGATAGAGCCGAAATCTCTTCGGTACAAGACTCAGGACGCCGAGTACAATCTGTTCCACCTTCAGAGTTTAAAAATTCAACAAATGCCCGGCTAGCAAATTTTTCGGTTTTTTCGAAATATCTCGGCAACTATGAGAGATAGAGCCGAAATCTCTTCGGTACAAGACTCAGGACGCCGAGTACAATCTGTTCCACCCTTCAGAGTTTAAAAATTCGACAAATGCCCGGCTAGCAAATTTCTCGGTTTTTTCGAAATATCTCGGCAACTATGAGAGATAGAGCCGAAATCTCTTCGGTACAAGACTCAGGACGCCGAGTACAATCTGTTCCACCCTTCAGAGTTTAAAAATTCGACAAATGCCCGGCTAGCAAATTTCTCGGTTTTTTCGAAATATCTCGGCAACTATGAGAGATAGAGCCGAAATCTCTTCGGTACAAGACTCAGGACGCCGAGTACAATCTGTTCCACCCTTCAGAGTTTAAAAATTCGACAAATGCCCGGCTAGCAAATTTCTCGGTTTTTTCGAAATATCTCGGCAACTATGAGAGATAGAGCCGAAATCTCTTCGGTACAAGACTCAGGACGCCGAGTACAATCTGTTCCACCCTTCAGAGTTTAAAAATTCGACAAATGCCCGGCTAGCAAATTTTTCGGTTTTTTCGAAATATCTCGGCAACTATGAGAGATAGAGCCGAAATCTCTTCGGTACAAGACTCAGGACGCCGAGTACAATCTGTTCCACCCTTCAGAGTTTAAAAATTCGACAAATGCCCGGCTAGCAAATTTTTCGGTTTTTTCGAAATATCTCGGCAACTATGAGAGATAGAGCCGAAATCTCTTCGGTACAAGACTCAGGACGCCGAGTACAATCTGTTCCACCCTTCAGAGTTTAAAAATTCGACAAATGCCCGGCTAGCAAATTTTTCGGTTTTTTCGAAATATCTCGGCAACTATGAGAGATAGAGCCGAAATCTCTTCGGTACAAGACTCAGGACGCCGAGTACAATCTGTTCCACCCTTCAGAGTTTAAAAATTCGACAAATGCCCGGCTAGCAAATTTTTCGGTTTTTTCGAAATATCTCGGCAACTATGAGAGATAGAGCCGAAATCTCTTCGGTACAAGACTCAGGACGCCGAGTACAATCTGTTCCACCCTTCAGAGTTTAAAAATTCGACAAATGCCCGGCTAGCAAATTTTTCGGTTTTTTCGAAATATCTCGGCAACTATGAGAGATAGAGCCGAAATCTCTTCGGTACAAGACTCAGGACGCCGAGTACAATCTGTTCCACCCTTCAGAGTTTAAAAATTCGACAAATGCCCGGCTAGCAAATTTCTCGGTTTTTTCGAAATATCTCGGCAACTATGAGAGATAGAGCCGAAATCTCTTCGGTACAAGACTCAGGACGCCGAGTACAATCTGTTCCACCCTTCAGAGTTTAAAAATTCAACAAATGCCCGGCTAGCAAATTTCTCGGTTTTTTCGAAATATCTCGGCAACTATGAGAGATAGAGCCGAAATCTCTTCGGTACAAGACTCAGGACGCCGAGTACAATCTGTTCCACCCTTCAGAGTTTAAAAATTCAACAAATGCCCGGCTAGCAAATTTCTCGGTTTTTTCGAAATATCTCGGCAACTATGAGAGATAGAGCCGAAATCTCTTCGGTACAAGACTCAGGACGCCGAGTACAATCTGTTCCACCCTTCAGAGTTTAAAAATTCGACAAATGCCCGGCTAGCAAATTTCTCGGTTTTTTCGAAATATCTCGGCAACTATGAGAGATAGAGCCGAAATCTCTTCGGTACAAGACTCAGGACGCCGAGTACAATCTGTTCCACCCTTCAGAGTTTAAAAATTCAACAAATGCCCGGCTAGCAAATTTCTCGGTTTTTTCGAAATATCTCGGCAACTATGAGAGATAGAGCCGAAATCTCTTCGGTACAAGACTCAGGACGCCGAGTACAATCTGTTCCACCCTTCAGAGTTTAAAAATTCAACAAATGCCCGGCTAGCAAATTTCTCGGTTTTTTCGAAATATCTCGGCAACTATGAGAGATAGAGCCGAAATCTCTTCGGTACAAGACTCAGGACGCCGAGTACAATCTGTTCCACCCTTCAGAGTTTAAAAATTCGACAAATGCCCGGCTAGCAAATTTTTCGGTTTTTTCGAAATATCTCGGCAACTATGAGAGATAGAGCCGAAATCTCTTCGGTACAAGACTCAGGACGCCGAGTACAATCTGTTCCACCCTTCAGAGTTTAAAAATTCGACAAATGCCCGGCTAGCAAATTTCTCGGTTTTTTCGAAATATCTCGGCAACTATGAGAGATAGAGCCGAAATCTCTTCGGTACAAGACTCAGGACGCCGAGTACAATCTGTTCCACCCTTCAGAGTTTAAAAATTCAACAAATGCCCGGCTAGCAAATTTCTCGGTTTTTTCGAAATATCTCGGCAACTATGAGAGATAGAGCCGAAATCTCTTCGGTACAAGACTCAGGACGCCGAGTACAATCTGTTCCACCCTTCAGAGTTTAAAAATTCAACAAATGCCCGGCTAGCAAATTTCTCGGTTTTTTCGAAATATCTCGGCAACTATGAGAGATAGAGCCGAAATCTCTTCGGTACAAGACTCAGGACGCCGAGTACAATCTGTTCCACCCTTCAGAGTTTAAAAATTCAACAAATGCCCGGCTAGCAAATTTCTCGGTTTTTTCGAAATATCTCGGCAACTATGAGAGATAGAGCCGAAATCTCTTCGGTACAAGACTCAGGACGCCGAGTACAATCTGTTCCACCCTTCAGAGTTTAAAAATTCAACAAATGCCCGGCTAGCAAATTTCTCGGTTTTTTCGAAATATCTCGGCAACTATGAGAGATAGAGCCGAAATCTCTTCGGTACAAGACTCAGGACGCCGAGTACAATCTGTTCCACCCTTCAGAGTTTAAAAATTCAACAAATGCCCGGCTAGCAAATTTCTCGGTTTTTTCGAAATATCTCGGCAACTATGAGAGATAGAGCCGAAATCTCTTCGGTACAAGACTCAGGACGCCGAGTACAATCTGTTCCACCCTTCAGAGTTTAAAAATTCAACAAATGCCCGGCTAGCAAATTTCTCGGTTTTTTCGAAATATCTCGGCAACTATGAGAGATAGAGCCGAAATCTCTTCGGTACAAGACTCAGGACGCCGAGTACAATCTGTTCCACCCTTCAGAGTTTAAAAATTCAACAAATGCCCGGCTAGCAAATTTCTCGGTTTTTTCGAAATATCTCGGCAACTATGAGAGATAGAGCCGAAATCTCTTCGGTACAAGACTCAGGACGCCGAGTACAATCTGTTCCACCCTTCAGAGTTTAAAAATTCAACAAATGCCCGGCTAGCAAATTTCTCGGTTTTTTCGAAATATCTCGGCAACTATGAGAGATAGAGCCGAAATCTCTTCGGTACAAGACTCAGGACGCCGAGTACAATCTGTTCCACCCTTCAGAGTTTAAAAATTCAACAAATGCCCGGCTAGCAAATTTCTCGGTTTTTTCGAAATATCTCGGCAACTATGAGAGATAGAGCCGAAATCTCTTCGGTACAAGACTCAGGACGCCGAGTACAATCTGTTCCACCCTTCAGAGTTTAAAAATTCAACAAATGCCCGGCTAGCAAATTTCTCGGTTTTTTCGAAATATCTCGGCAACTATGAGAGATAGAGCCGAAATCTCTTCGGTACAAGACTCAGGACGCCGAGTACAATCTGTTCCACCCTTCAGAGTTTAAAAATTCAACAAATGCCCGGCTAGCAAATTTCTCGGTTTTTTCGAAATATCTCGGCAACTATGAGAGATAGAGCCGAAATCTCTTCGGTACAAGACTCAGGACGCCGAGTACAATCTGTTCCACCCTTCAGAGTTTAAAAATTCAACAAATGCCCGGCTAGCAAATTTCTCGGTTTTTTCGAAATATCTCGGCAACTATGAGAGATAGAGCCGAAATCTCTTCGGTACAAGACTCAGGACGCCGAGTACAATCTGTTCCACCCTTCAGAGTTTAAAAATTCAACAAATGCCCGGCTAGCAAATTTCTCGGTTTTTTCGAAATATCTCGGCAACTATGAGAGATAGAGCCGAAATCTCTTCGGTACAAGACTCAGGACGCCGAGTACAATCTGTTCCACCCTTCAGAGTTTAAAAATTCAACAAATGCCCGGCTAGCAAATTTTTCGGTTTTTTCGAAATATCTCGGCAACTATGAGAGATAGAGCCGAAATCTCTTCGGTACAAGACTCAGGACGCCGAGTACAATCTGTTCCACCCTTCAGAGTTTAAAAATTCAACAAATGCCCGGCTAGCAAATTTCTCGGTTTTTTCGAAATATCTCGGCAACTATGAGAGATAGAGCCGAAATCTCTTCGGTACAAGACTCAGGACGCCGAGTACAATCTGTTCCACCCTTCAGAGTTTAAAAATTCAACAAATGCCCGGCTAGCAAATTTCTCGGTTTTTTCGAAATATCTCGGCAACTATGAGAGATAGAGCCGAAATCTCTTCGGTACAAGACTCAGGACGCCGAGTACAATCTGTTCCACCCTTCAGAGTTTAAAAATTCAACAAATGCCCGGCTAGCAAATTTTTCGGTTTTTTCGAAATATCTCGGCAACTATGAGAGATAGAGCCGAAATCTCTTCGGTACAAGACTCAGGACGCCGAGTACAATCTGTTCCACCCTTCAGAGTTTAAAAATTCAACAAATGCCCGGCTAGCAAATTTCTCGGTTTTTTCGAAATATCTCGGCAACTATGAGAGATAGAGCCGAAATCTCTTCGGTACAAGACTCAGGACGCCGAGTACAATCTGTTCCACCCTTCAGAGTTTAAAAATTCAACAAATGCCCGGCTAGCAAATTTCTCGGTTTTTTCGAAATATCTCGGCAACTATGAGAGATAGAGCCGAAATCTCTTCGGTACAAGACTCAGGACGCCGAGTACAATCTGTTCCACCCTTCAGAGTTTAAAAATTCAACAAATGCCCGGCTAGCAAATTTTTCGGTTTTTTCGAAATATCTCGGCAACTATGAGAGATAGAGCCGAAATCTCTTCGGTACAAGACTCAGGACGCCGAGTACAATCTGTTCCACCCTTCAGAGTTTAAAAATTCAACAAATGCCCGGCTAGCAAATTTCTCGGTTTTTTCGAAATATCTCGGCAACTATGAGAGATAGAGCCGAAATCTCTTCGGTACAAGACTCAGGACGCCGAGTACAATCTGTTCCACCCTTCAGAGTTTAAAAATTCAACAAATGCCCGGCTAGCAAATTTTTCGGTTTTTTCGAAATATCTCGGCAACTATGAGAGATAGAGCCGAAATCTCTTCGGTACAAGACTCAGGACGCCGAGTACAATCTGTTCCACCCTTCGGAGTTTAAAAATTCGACAAATGCCCGGCTAGCAAATTTTTCGGTTTTTTCGAAATATCTCGGCAACTATGAGAGATAGAGCCGAAATCTCTTCGGTACAAGACTCAGGACGCCGAGTACAATCTGTTCCACCCATCGGAGTTTAAAAATTCGACAAATGCCCGGCTAGCAAATTTTTCGGTTTTTTCGAAATATCTCGGCAACTATGAGAGATAGAGCCGAAATCTCTTCGGTACAAGACTCAGGACGCCGAGTACAATCTGTTCCACCCATCAGACTTTAAAAATTCGACAAATGCCCGGCTAGCAAATTTCTCGGTTTTTTCGAAATATCTCGGCAACCATGAGAGATAGAGCCGAAATCTCTTCGGTACAAGACTCAGGACGCCGAGTACAATCTGTTCCACCTTCAGACTTTAAAAATTCGACAAATGCCCGGCTAGCAAATTTTTCGGTTTTTTCGAAATATCTCGGCAACCATGAGAGATAGAGCCGAAATCTCTTCGGTACAAGACTCAGGACGCCGAGTACAATCTGTTCTGTTCCAGAGTTTAAAAATTCGAACAAATGCCCGGCTAGCAAATTTTTCGGTTTTTTCGAAATATCTCGGCAACTATGAGAGATAGAGCCGAAATCTCTTCGGTACAAGACTCAGGACGCCGAGTACAATCTGTTCCACCTTCGGAGTTTAAAAATTCAACAAATGCCCGGCTAGCAAATTTTTCGGTTTTTTCGAAATATCTCGGCAACTATGAGAGATAGAGCCGAAATCTCTTCGGTACAAGACTCAGGACGCCGAGTACAATCTGTTCCACCTATCGGACTTTAAAAATTCGACAAATGCCCGGCTAGCAAATTTTTCGGTTTTTTCGAAATATCTCGGCAACCATGAGAGATAGAGCCGAAATCTCTTCGGTACAAGACTCAGGACGCCGAGTACAATCTGTTCCACCCATCGGAGTTTAAAAATTCGACAAATGCCCGGCTAGCAAATTTTTCGGTTTTTTCGAAATATCTCGGCAACTATGAGAGATAGAGCCGAAATCTCTTCGGTACAAGACTCAGGACGCCGAGTACAATCTGTTCCACCTATCGGAGTTTAAAAATTCGACAAATGCCCGGCTAGCAAATTTTTCGGTTTTTTCGAAATATCTCGGCAACTATGAGAGATAGAGCCGAAATCTCTTCGGTACAAGACTCAGGACGCCGAGTACAATCTGTTCCACCCTATCGGACTTTAAAAATTCGACAAATGCCCGGCTAGCAAATTTTTCGGTTTTTTCGAAATATCTCGGCAACTATGAGAGATAGAGCCGAAATCTCTTCGGTACAAGACTCAGGACGCCGAGTACAATCTGTTCCACCTATCGGACTTTAAAAATTCGACAAATGCCCGGCTAGCAAATTTTTCGGTTTTTTCGAAATATCTCGGCAACTATGAGAGATAGAGCCGAAATCTCTTCGGTACAAGACTCAGGACGCCGAGTACAATCTGTTCCACCCATCGGACTTTAAAAATTCGACAAATGCCCGGCTAGCAAATTTTTCGGTTTTTTCGAAATATCTCGGCAACCATGAGAGATAGAGCCGAAATCTCTTCGGTACAAGACTCAGGACGCCGAGTACAATCTGTTCCACCTATCGGAGTTTAAAAATTCGACAAATGCCCGGCTAGCAAATTTTTCGGTTTTTTCGAAATATCTCGGCAACTATGAGAGATAGAGCCGAAATCTCTTCGGTACAAGACTCAGGACGCCGAGTACAATCTGTTCCACCTATCGGAGTTTAAAAATTCGACAAATGCCCGGCTAGCAAATTTTTCGGTTTTTTCGAAATATCTCGGCAACCATGAGAGATAGAGCCGAAATCTCTTCGGTACAAGACTCAGGACGCCGAGTACAATCTGTTCCACCTATCGGAGTTTAAAAATTCGACAAATGCCCGGCTAGCAAATTTTTCGGTTTTTTCGAAATATCTCGGCAACCATGAGAGATAGAGCCGAAATCTCTTCGGTACAAGACTCAGGACGCCGAGTACAATCTGTTCCACCCTATCGGAGTTTAAAAATTCGACAAATGCCCGGCTAGCAAATTTTTCGGTTTTTTCGAAATATCTCGGCAACCATGAGAGATAGAGCCGAAATCTCTTCGGTACAAGACTCAGGACGCCGAGTACAATCTGTTCCACCTATCGGACTTTAAAAATTCGACAAATGCCCGGCTAGCAAATTTTTCGGTTTTTTCGAAATATCTCGGCAACCATGAGAGATAGAGCCGAAATCTCTTCGGTACAAGACTCAGGACGCCGAGTACAATCTGTTCCACCTATCGGACTTTAAAAATTCGACAAATGCCCGGCTAGCAAATTTTTCGGTTTTTTCGAAATATCTCGGCAACTATGAGAGATAGAGCCGAAATCTCTTCGGTACAAGACTCAGGACGCCGAGTACAATCTGTTCCACCTATCGGACTTTAAAAATTCGACAAATGCCCGGCTAGCAAATTTTTCGGTTTTTTCGAAATATCTCGGCAACTATGAGAGATAGAGCCGAAATCTCTTCGGTACAAGACTCAGGACGCCGAGTACAATCTGTTCCACC